>BACB01000580.1:0-98828 GCA_000338015.2 Ganoderma multipileum BCRC 37180 | reverse complement strand
TTCTATAGCCCCGTTCAGGCCACAGGTAAGCTACGTAGATCTTGCACGGGCCGTGGCGGTCCTCTGGGTGGGACGGAACACAGGCGCAGTCGTTGGTCGAGCCGTGGATGGTCCTCGGTCTGGCTAAGTGGGATGCACGGGCCTGGAGATCATGAACTCGAGGGTGAGTACCGAGAAAATTGTTTGGCCATGGGCTAGACCGGGACGGTTTCAATTGAGTTTCGCCAATTCATTTCTGGACGGCGTGCACGATGGTACAGTACGACCCCACCACGCGGGGCCAACGAATTTCTGCACGTCAGGCTTCCACATGGCGGTGAGGTCACAGTGTGGGCCCGTTCGGTGAAGCCTGAGTTTGTGTGATGGTCTGCGGTATCTGCGATGATGGGATCCGTCCTGCGATCGGTCAGCGATGCCTGGGTGAACGGGACGTCAAGGAGACCATACCGTATGGACTTACTTCTTCACTGTCGTCGTGATGAATCATGACGTGCCGTTGTCCGTAGCGACTTCATAACCGTTGAACCATATAGGTGCACTGGAGAGGACTGCTGGCGTAGAGATCATGGGAGCAAGGGCCGTGCTGAATTTTACTGCCTCCACATATACTTCCTCTGAAGTGCTCTGGAACGAGTCAAGTTGCGGCAAGCACCAAAGTGTTCAGTAGCCTCGACTCGGAGTCCGTCATGATTTGGTCATGATGGTCTTATTTATGTAACTCACGGAGAGAATATTGTGTTATCATGTTTAGCTCGCTTGCACGTTCTACAGCAACTTGACGCAGTGGAAGCGTGCAGGGCTCATATGATTATGTGGAACCCTGAAGTCCCTAGATCGAAACTAGGAGTTGCTATGAAACTGTGAAAAACCAAAAATTCATTTTGGTGACCCCCTTCATCAAGGGCGACGTATAATAGATGGAGGTGTGCTTTCTCCGACATATGTTCCGTACCCGTGTTTGAGGATACATTGTAATTGCCGATGTCAAGTAGCGGAGTAAGTTACATTTGCCTCCGTCGCGCGCGCCTGTTTCCATCGCTGTCTTGACAAGTGACTACTGTTCGCGTCCTTGCGCCTCTCAGCTCTGTCCTTGGTACCCACTTGGTGTTTGTCTATACGTTGCAACACCCGCGACTTATTGAAGATGAACACACCCCAAACCATGGCAAGTCAAGTCCCGACTTTGCACGTGCTGGCAAAAGCCGTCTGGTACTCACTGGTACGGAACAGATGCTCGGCTGGGGTAGCCTGATTGTCGCTGCGGGCGTGAGCTTTTACTATGCGAAGAAGACCATTATAGAGAGGCGGCAGATGCAAGAGGCGGCGGGACAGCGACCATCGGAGAAGCTCGATTGTACGTCCTTTAACCCTGGTTCTTTTCTCAAGCATCACGTCTCGCATGCCGGGGTCCTTCATGACGCAGGGCGTGCGCGGATCGACCAGCAAGAGAAGAACGCTTCGAATGCGCAATCAACGTCAACATCCATCGGGACATCGTCATCGGTCCACGTAGGGTCGGCGGGGAAGGGGCCTTCGTGATAGGAACATTGGCAAGCTCTATTTTGCCCGGTTCTGCGTCATTCTGCTCCAAAGCCCCGCCATACTTCTGCCTAATGTCGCCCAGCACAACTATATCTTATGCTATGTTATTGCAGAATTGATCCATGTTGAACACGGCACGACGACATCATCGTGGTTGGGTCTGAGATCTGAAGGGCCTGGTGGTTAGAATGCCGGCGCCGGCTCTGTCCCGAGATTTGCGCATAGAAGATCGAGAGCTCTGACAGGCTTTTCTCGAGTGACGCATCCTGACCTTTGACAGTTACCTTCCCTTGGACGAGAATCTCATGCTTTCTCTTCTCCATCGCCTTCTTCCTTCCCGTCTTCGACCCGCCCAACGACGACGACGACGATCCCAGCTGAGTCAGTACCATATTCCCTACGTGTTTGCTGGTGCAGCGCTGACACGATTGTTGTTTTCTTCGTTTTCTGGCGCGTAGACGGCTGCACGGGTGGTCATGATGGCGTCGGCAACGATGCACCCTTCTCCAGATGTGCTTTCACAGTCCTCGACCGGCTGTATGCGCCCCAGAGCGCGCTCTGGGGCCAAGTTGAAGTTGAAGCCCACGTCGAAGTCGAAGCCGAAAGGCGTGGGCGAAGGGAAACCGAAACCATCCAGGTCGACCAAGCTTCCTCGGACGCGTCCCACTTCTCGTCTTCCGGAGCCTACCCGCGATCTCGCACCAGAGCCGCTCTATGGATTGCTCTGGGATATACCCGAGTCCATGCTCTCCAGCTTCCAAGTGGTCCCCTGTCCATCCCAAATGTGCGACGCGGAACTTAGTTCGCCGTCTGTTTCCGATGCCGCCTCCCTTGACATCGAGAGGTTCGCGTCGACGGGTCCCGAGCCCATGTTCGACCACTCATGGCGTGTCGCTTTCGTGGAGGCGCGTATACCTATGGAGGAGAATCGATCATCACTGCCCGCTTCCGACCAGACTATATGCGCTGATTCTGCCGCACTGGAAGAACGTCGCGGCGTACCGCACTCTGGCTCCTTGACTTTCTTCTCGGGTTCGCTCACGCCTCCGGCTCTCCAGTATCAAGAACCCTCAGATGAAGGCGCTCCTCCCGTGATCCGTGAGTCTGACGTCCAACTAGTCGACACCTACAAACGTCTAGCGCGGGGGGACAAGATTACGGAGTACCCTTCCCCTTTTCACCCTTCGGTCCAGGTCCATCCTTCCCGTCTAAGCTGCCCCAGTGCCCAAAGTTCTGTCGTACCTCCTCAGCGTTGCGCTGGACTACGACGTCCAAGCAAGTCTAACCTCACCCTGTTACAACAAGCTCCCAGTCCACAACCCTGGCCTGCACCTTCCTTCATGCCACCCTTCCTTCCACCTGCACCTTTGCCTCCAGCTCTGCCGTCGTCCCTCGTCCCCATTTCTGCCGGACATTCGCCATCCATGGCATGCGGCACGGGACGCATGCCCTACCCGCAGAGGAATCACCCGGATCCATTGCGTCGAGAGGTTCCGCCGGTACACCTTCCGTGCTTAAGCACACTGCCGTTTGAGAATCGTAGCTGCGACACCTTGGCTCCTCCTTATCTCGACTTCCGTTTACCTCCTCCCCCTCCCCTTACGTCTTTCCCTATCTATTCTCCACTCCCTCCCTTATGCTTCCCTCCAGCTCCGCCGATTTCTGATTCTGCGTCCCGACACTCGTCAGGTGTCGCGGATGCTCGTGTCCCGCACCCTCATCCGTTTGCCATGCAGAATGCCGCCAACATCTCTCCCAGCCAGCCCCTCCCCTATCCCGCAACCCAACCTGCGATGAGCGTTCCTATACCCCCGATGTCTTTGCCCGTCTTGCAGCCGACTCCTTGCGTGCCAACTCCCTGGTGCACCCTTTTCGACGACCTCAAGAAAAGGACACAAGCCGATCCTGGGCCCGCGAAGAAGAAACGGCGTACCGCCGCGCTCACCCCCGACGAGGCTGGCCAGCCCGCTCCAAACGATGCGGGGGGAAATGAACAGGTGGAAAGGGTGCATCCGTGCCCCTTGTGTCCGCGCGTCTTCCCCCTCCCGAACAGTCTCGCTCTACACTTGAAGTGGCATTGGGGCGCCAGCGGGCTCGAGTGGAAACGGGGTGAGTTGGTTGCTCCGTCGTGTGCGTTTGGGGCGTCGCTGTTGACTATGCGTCTTGCCTAAATGTGCTGTTAACTATATGCGCTGGGAACTGGTAAAAGGCATCAGCAGGAACGGCAAAGGAGTCGAGAGGGCGTTGCGTGAGGCCGAAGAACGAGATCGTCGGTACCGTGCGCCCATTGCTGTTGACCAGCTGCACGGGCCTCATGGGAACGACGCTGGTGTAATGGCCCACCACCCCCCACCCATCGGTGCGATTCATGGTGCGGGTAGAACACTAGCCTCGCCCGCTATCGAAGACGCGAACGGAGCTTCTGGTTCGGTGCGCCAGTTTACCGAGCCGGCCATTTCTCAGGCGTCCTGGACCGCTCTCCACAACCCGTATTACTCGTCCTCGGAGGCTTCTGCATCGACCTCCGAATTGGGAGAGAGCCCTGGCCTACCACCATTCGATTCGGGAGGATTGATTCCGTTTCCTCGCTTACCTTCCTTGGGAGAGCTCGCACTACCTCAACCTCCGACGGACACTGCGCTGGGAGCGCACCCATTTGACTCTGGATTCATGATCGAGGAGGGTTTGTTCCACAGGGCTGGGCCTGCCTTCGAAGACGCTTCGCAAGGACGCATGTCGAACCACACTGCTGCGTGGTCCAACAACTGGTTTGGGTGTGACAACCTTGGCGAACAAGACGACAGTCCAAACGTCAATACCGACGGTGAAGGGGATTTTGGCGACCCCTTGGGAGACCCCCGTGCCCGCAACGAGGTCCACTCTCACCAAGACATCGACGATCGACATTTGGCACAGGACATCATCGCAAATGTGAGTGCTGACATTTTTGCAGTCGTTGAGTCCCTGCGATGGCTGTTGACCTACCGTCTCCGCCGTCGCAGGGTCGTCCAGCTTGCCCAGACCGCCATGTTGCTGACAAGCGCATTGCTTCTAGCGTGAGCCACTGTCGTGCGTGAAGCCCGGCCAGCTCGAGTTCGTGCAGTAGCCCCTCCAAATACCGGTGTACGTCGCCAGGGTCCTCCAATACAATGCCCGTCTCCGTTCACGCTCCGCGGCCTGCGCCATCCAACATTCCCCCGCCGCTGGCCATCGCAAACAGCGGTAGCGCTGAGGACGACATGCTTCTGGCCGCCCTTGCACCGCTGTCCGACCTGATCGCTTTGCCGCCGTCGCCGCCCGAGTTGGACGCTTTCGGCGAAGTGTCTCTTCTGTCGTAATCGCCACCCTAGATGTTCTCTCGATTCATGAAACTTGATATCTCGCTGCAGGGCCTAGGACGCGCGTACACACAGTACGTACGTACGTACGTACGTGGACGCGCGGCCCCTTTCGACGGGTGGCAACAAACCGCGGTTGCAGTTGCTCTCCCAACCAACGCGTTACGCGATCTGCCAACGCTATCACAATATTTTCGACTTTTCGCCTGCGTGGTTTACAGTAGATGCGAGGATGTACGCGGTTTCAAGCATCCTTAGATCAGTCCTTTCGGCTCACCTATCGTATAATCAAACGCACACGCTGTGTTACTACCTTACACGTAGCCGAGCACACTGGGAGTGTCGTATCGTGACTTATTTCCGGTCTGTGCCAGTAGATATATTCTGTAGAAGTCCGCTTGTAGAGATATAGAGTGTAATGTAACGAGACAGCAAGACATCGCGATAGCCGATCATTAACACATCGTATGCGAGGAGCTAGGGCACGAGGTTGGGCGGGCCTATAACCAAGATCTCTATCGGCCCCTTTCGGGGTACAGTCGGGTGGGAGGGAGGTGATGGATGGCAACACGAGGATACGCGACGAGGTGCGATGACGCTAGGACGGCGTTCCGGTCCTCAACGGATGAAGAAGCTGTGGAGAATGGCGAGACCGCAGGCACACGAGCACACGATAAAACCCAATGGGTAGCCCGCGGGGTTGTCCTGGACGCTCTTAGACCACAGCTGGGACGAGGTGAACATCAGCTCAGGCACTTCATTCTGCCGCGCAAGGTACGGCGCCGGATGCGGGTGCGGTTAAGGGTACGTACCGTGCCGCCCAGGATGGGGCCTGCGAAACGTGCGAGACTGACGATGCTCTGCGCGATGCCGTTTGCGAAGCCGACCAGATGGGGAGGGGACACTAGAAATGAGGTTGGATGGGAAACACGAGCCGGCACGTCAGCACAGGTACGGCGCACAAGGACGGGAAATGAGGAGTGGGAAGGAAAGAGAAGGAAGACGCACTATAATTGAGCAATACCGAAATCGCGGTGTAACTGAAGGTGCTACCGCAGAATCGGACCGCGCTAGAACATCCAGAAGATTTTTCATCAGCGTCATCGTTCACCATGGTGAGAATGTAGGATAAGGGGTTTTGGTTGAAATGTGACGTACGTGCTGAGCGAGAGCGCTGGGATACATGAGAATGATCAGTAACCTCATATTGTTGACATCACGCAGCCAATGTGCTGCGAGAGAGGGAACTTACCAGCCATAAGGACAAGGTTGCCATCATCGCTTGGGCTTGCAAATACGCGGTAGAGGATGACCGTGAGATATGATGGAATGAAGAGCGTCGTTCCTAGACGGAACATTGAGAGGTGCGAAAACCTTCCTCTTGGAGGGCTATAAGCGGGTATGGTCAGATCGGTCTTCTTCGGCATGTGGGGAAAATGAAGAAGACGTGCCCGATGTTCCTGCAGAAAGCGCATACAATCAACTTGTGAGCTCCGAGGCACAAGGAAATGCAGAAGCGACTCACGGGTACAGTACGAACTGGTACGCGATCTGAGCGAGACACATCAAGGCAACTGCGGTTAGGAAGGAGGAAATCAGCGCCTTAGAGCTCCCGCGATGAGTCAAGACGAGCGGTAGGGACGCACTGAGCTGCGAGAAGTGAGTGGCGTTCAGGTTAAGCCCTCCCGAAGGGTATTTCCTGTCACAAACTACATTAGCATGGGGAAGCTCGTCTCTGACCAGTGCGTTTGTCCAGCTCCGTCGCGGACCTCCGGAGCAGACGGAGAAAACACTCACGAAACGAGATATAGATAAAACACTTGATCGTGTGTGGTGGAGTGGAAAGCCAGCCATCCGTACTGTAGGATGATCTGCAGTGGGAGCATGCTCATGATAGATGGTTCCTTCTCCGACAGCGGCACAACGGACGCTGCGGAGCTGGCCTCACGCGATGGGCGCCGGCTTTGCTCAGCGATGGGCGTGAGGGCGTCCATCTCCTCTGCCTCAGCCTGCGCGAGAAGCTGCTGCGCCTCGAGCACAGCGGGGGGTGTTCGGACGCCGACGTGCGAGAAGATCGCAGGGACGCCTGATGACGGTCGTCGGAGCGGCAGCTCGTCCGCCTCGGCTCCAGCCCCCCCGGGTACGAGTGGCGACGAGGCGCGACGCGGAATAGAAAAGCGGCGCGTGGTGGATGGGCGCCGCGGCGAACGGGCGAACGGCGGGGGCCGGAGCGGGCCCGTCGACGTCCGGTGAACGGCGGCCCCAGCTATAGGTACGCGGCCCGCGGCGGAGGACGCCCGTCTGGAGAAGCGGTTGTGCCTTGGCGTCGCAGGTGCACCGAAGACATCCTCGTCCTCGTCTTCGCCGTCCACAGCTTGCTCGAGCGGGTTGTCCATATAGGACTCGTCAATGTCGAATTCATCGTCTTCCGCCTCGAGCGGGTTCTCGTTATCCGCGTTGATCGCGGCGGCAACCCAAAGGTCGGCGATGTTCGTCACCGCGTTCTCATTGGCCATGAGCAACCGTTGGGCGAAGTTCATATCGCTGCTGGACGCAACGCTCGATCGTGCGCCGTCGTAGCCGCTCTCTCGTCTCCGACGTAGGGAGAGTGCTGTGCTGCCACGTCTGGTGGCCATACTCGCAGCGCTCGCAACGCGATGACCATACGAGCCGTCGTATCCGTATGCTGAGCCGTTTGCCCTGCTGACGTGCGAGAGCGTGCGTGATCTCCGCGACGGAGTTTCCACGAGCGGGACGGGGGCCTCAGGCGACTGCGCAGGCTCGGCGACATCGACCGCTTGCTCTGGAGACTTCTTGGCAAAGTACCCCGATACCTTCTGGCGGATGGACCCGTAAACGCTGCGTTCCTCGGGCTCGTCGAAGTGGGGCGTGGGCGGTCGGGACTCTTCCTCTGGTATGCTGGTCAGCTTCTCTGGAGGAAGGCGAATGGCGCCTTTCCTAGGGCCACAGTCAGGTCCGAGGAAGAGCGATAGGACAGAGCCTAGGAGGACGGAGCTTTGTAATCAGCCATTTGCATTATTGCATACGAATGGTCACCCACCGATGAACGTAATGGACGCCGCGATGGAGCAAGGCAATAGATACGGATACGTCACGAAGAGAGGCACCTTCGTAAACGCGTCCGGCCACTTCTGCGCAGGAGATTCCACTGCAGATGATATCAACACCTCGCTATATGCGCTTGACTTTAACGGAATTGCTTACATGTTCCGCCCAAAATCGCTCCAGCCACACCCCCGAAACCCCAGCAGAAACTATGATTGCAGGCGCACGATATCAGCGCGATGCAGCGAAGCCATAAAAATGACGACCGTACCCAAGGATGGCGTATGCGCGACCTTCATTACTTTGATCAGTGATTGAAGCCACTGTCCCTCGCGCGACGCCAATTGCGCCTGCGAAGATGCCTTGCATAAGGCGAATAGCGATTGCTTGCTGAATTGACGTCGAGGTACCAAACAGACAGCATGTGATGGCGCTCCCAAGCAGCGAGATGGTCAAAACGACGCGTGGGTTGTGCTTGGAAGCCACAGTAGCCTGAAAATGGGATGAATGAGATAGTCGCTTACACTTGACCAGGACGCTACGGATACGCACCCATAGAAGAGAGGTCAGAAACTGTGTCAAGAAGAATGCCGAAACTGACGAAGAGGGTTAGCACAGAAGCACAAGACGCCCTCAAATGCGCTCAAGACAATATATTCAGTATGCCGACAGCCAAAGTCTTTACAGACGCTAGGTTGCCATGACTAACTACAGTGACGCCTTATCCGGTCCAATAGTGTCGGAAAGGACACATTGGTATAATGGAGTTATGCCAGGGCTAGGGACCGCAGCAAGTCTACATCTTGAGTGCACTCAATGGAGCGTGAGGTGGCCGAGGAACCGTATCGCAGTGAGAGCCACCATTTATATTCAAGTAATTCATCTCAATCAACCTCCACTCCGGCCCATTTTGCTGAAAGGAACGTGGCTGACTGTGGCGTCACTCACCTAGAAGTCCCGTCCAGTATCCAACTTGCGACTCGTCTTTGAATTGCCCGAAGCCTACGAGCGGCAGCAGAACGTCAACGGCCGATATTGCACACACAATCATTTACGCACCTTCAACCATAAAGAGCAAGAATGGGGCAGACACGTTCGCAGAGAGGAACTCTCCTAGCATGGTCTATGTCCAAAACCTTCAGTCTCGCGAACCTCCTTTTCGACCGGGCCTAAATGAATGCGCATACTATTGACAAGACAATCATTGACAGGACGGGAAGAGGTGTGGCATACACTTCTCCCGACGCTTGCAGTGCGCTGGGAATTGCGGGACGCTCGGGGCCTTGCGCGATACCACTTTCCTCGTCTCCGTCTCCCGCTCGACTCCTTCGGTCGAGGATGCTCGGTTTGCCGACGAGGCCAGAGAAATACACCCAAGTACTTGGTCGTCGTCTACCTTGCGTCGCGCCTCCTTGCACTCCTGGTGCACCAACATCCCCAGCTTGAGTTGCGTCGCTTCGCCCAAATACCCGTCTAGGAGGCATGATAGCGATAGACAAAGGGGCTAACCAGACCTAGCTGTACGCGCGCAGGAAGACGAGAACCCAAGATCAGAGGTCTAGGACAGATAGCGGCGGAAGTATCCGTCGACGCTGCGATGAATAGAAACAAACAGTGGTAGGAGGACGAAGTGGACGATGGTGGAGGAGTTCCGAGGACGCTGCTCAGCTCCGCTGCCACAGCTATGAGTCACGTGAGAGGCTGTCATCCACTCATCGCCTCGAATCTGGAGGCTTGCGTCGTACTCAGTCCTGTCTAGTGCAGCCCAAATAGGCTGCAATAATTTGTACGTGATATTTATGGAGCAACATAAACGACGCGAAAGAGTGGCATTAGTTAAGCATCTTGAAGTTTGAAGGTTGTCGGGGTTCAATTTCCTATTCATCGTTGGGTGAGCTCGCTCGCTGATGACAAGGTAACCCCAAAATACGTATATGTAGGGGAGACCAACATTGGCGAGTTCAGTGTGCTTATTCCCCATGAGAGAGACGCAACTGTTACCTTGCTTCACAAGGTTTCTAGGACCCCCATAATTGAAGCCAGTTTCATCCCATATCGTAAACACGACCAAATAAATGCCCTAATACGGAATATCCGAGCGCCCAAAGACCAATGCCCGCGCAAACTTGAAGACTTCCAGCATGTAGAGCTCAACGACACTTGACACGAAAAGCCCCGGCACTAGTCTTCATCTCTGTTCAACACTTCATGTCAATATTCCATTCACTGCGTTTGCCTGGTATGTCGTTCGGAGTGGATTAGACGGAGCAAGGCCAGTTGTCCCATCTAAACCGACCTGTTGCCGCCGTAATCCGACCTAAGCAACCATGGAAAGGCCTTCATGTCTGCCTAGTGCGAGGTGCACTTAGGTGCGGTGAAACGGGTCACGGTTTAGGTGGGATTACTCCGTGTAAGCGTGTCTAAGCCAGGTTGGACAAGGCGCAGAAAGCCCATCTAATCCGGGCTTGGATAAGCGCGTGATGGCGGCGGTGGGTTCACACGGGACGTTCGATGCAAACCGAGCAGGTTCACCAGGTCCTTTCCACCCGATCCAGCCTAATCCAACCCGCCTTGCACCGTCTTGCCTCATCTCCTGGCTCTAGGCAGCGCTGGTCTTCTGATACATATTTCACTGCTCTATGTACCGGCCCACAACTCAAACTCGAACGTCCACCATGGCGAATACCTCGCGCCCCACTCTCCGAGCTCGTACTGTACATCCCAGACTCCTCGTTATCTCGTCGATTGTCTCTGTTCTTGCAATCTCACTGCCTCAGAGATGTGCTCGCATGGTACGTGGCATTCGCTTTCCAATAGAGGTCACCATCAGTTTTCTCCCCAGAACAGATGGACGAGGGTCGGTTGAGGATGGAAGTGCGGGTTGCATAGGGGAAAGGCATGTGTGGTAGCGGGGCAATGGGTCCCTCTCTGTGTCCATATCGGCACTTCACATACTGGGTATGTTCTCAAATTATTTCCCTTCATGCTGGTTGCGGTTCTACCATATCCTCCTCGCACCGCCCGCATGCACTGGCAGGGGCAGGGTCAATGGAGCAACCCCTTAGGATAGCAGGTGCATTGCGCTCATCCACAGCGACCCTCCTACTGAATTCTGTTGGCCTCTGAGAGGCTTTATAGGATGGTTACAGTTTCGTAGACTTACTGGTGAACCTGGCCGAGAGTCTAGGAGGAGCTGCAGCGTCACGGGTTGTATATGGGTGGAATGGTATTACCTGTAGCAAGATATGCAAACATGTTGGAAGAGTAAAATTTTATTTCAATGCAAAAATTATCGATTTGGGATATCGGACGCGATTTATGGGTGTGTCGGATAGGCATCGAGTAGCATGCAGACGTCCCGCAGTCGGAGCCGTCTCTAAACCAGTGTTGCCCGACCCTGGATTTGACAGCGTTGGGCAACAAAATTAACCCCGACCACGACCATCTAATCCACCCTTGGTTTAGATATGGACTACGTGACACCGTCCGGCTTAATCCAGCCCGGGTTTAGGCAAGGTAAACACGCCCTGGATTCGTTCGGACTCCATGATGTTGCCGCACCTAAACCAGCCCGGCTTGGAACCCCCGCAAACGCAGTGATTGCCACGCCCTTCAGCGAAGACGCTTCGCGCTTAGCGCTCTCCCGGGCCGGCGTCTGGATTCATCCGCTGAGTCGGTGCTTCGCTCCGGATCTGCTCTCCTGTCCGCCTGGCGACCAACAAACGTCCACGCAAGAAAGACACAAACTGCTGACTTGCAAGGCGATCAATACAGTATTTTATAGAGTGTATATCCGTTACCAACAAACGTCCACACAAGAAAGACACAAACCGCTGACATCAGCAAAATCACACCCCCTCCTGGGCTTCCTAGGACATCTTTGATCCTGGGGCTGGTCCTTCGTCTTGCGGGTGCCTGTCCTATACCGTCTTATAGCGGTCCTAGTGGTCTTAACCATCCTTCTGATCATCCCACCTAAATCAACTGTACGAAACTGCATTATGGTCAGTAAATGAGGAGATAATTGGCACCCGATGTCATGACTACTCACGGGGATCTATTGTGGCCTTATAGAGGAAAGATTGGAGAGCGAATGGCGGTGGACTCGTCCAAGCGCTAGCGAGAGCTGTACCCAGCACGCCTGCCCTAAACACAGGTGCCAATGCGCGCAAACTTTGATCGTTCGTCCAACTCGAACGAGAAACACCTGACAGACACCATCCACCCTTATCCATCCTCTCTCGCTCTCCCGCTTGCTCTGTTCTGCATGCCCCCAGCCTGTTTCCCCCCTGGGTCACCATTTCCATCCGTCATTCATCCACCCACCCCAGCTGGTACCCTCTCACGCAGGGCGAAGGCACCACCAGACAGAAGCGTCAGACCGATGCAAATGACAGGTTCCAGGCTGCAGGTCGGTTACAGGTGCGTATTCGGTCTATTTCGAATCCTCGGATAGGTAAGTCCTTAGATGTGCCGCTCGGGGGTCTGTACGGGTAGTCTGAGACACGGACACCACTTACCCTCGAGCATCGGCTGGTGAGTCCTTCACCCTTCGTCCCCCATGGCTGCTTCGCTATTGTGGTGTGCCACCCTGTCAAGGTAAGCAATCCTTACTTCGCTTTCTCCCCTTGGACCCGTGGACCCCGTAACACATTAACCCCAACAAGAATCATTCCGCGCATTGTGTGCGCAAGCTTTGGTCCTTGCGAAGGGCCATGTGGGTTTCTCGACATGTAAGTCCATACCAGTGCGCTCCGCTGAGTGGGCTATCTCTAATATCGCGGTTCTAACCCCCAGTTTTTCTGTCGTATGTCGGGTGTGGGTGCACTTCCGGGTGCATCGGGGGGGAGGGTGGCACTGCCATTGCGACTAAGGCTGATGTAGCTTGCAGTATACATATTGGTTCGTGCTTGTATTAGGGAGCAAAATACATTCAATTTCTCATATTTTGTGAGCCGGACGTGTGCATTTGAGGTCTGAGACTTGTCTTGAACACAGTCTTACAGGGTGTCTTATTGATCATTCATAGGATGGGCCATCTTACCTAGGAAAGGGGGCATAGCCTACATAAGACGGGGCCATCTTACGTCTTGCTAGTCCTGGGTGTCCTAACGATCCTGGGTAGGATGCCCAGGAAGGGGTGGGGTTTTGCTGATGGACTAGCAAGGCGATCAATACAGTATTTTATAGAGTGTATATCCGTGCGCTTCGAAACCATGGTAGGAGTCCATAGAACAACCCGAATAACTTAACACCAGAAAACAACTTGATATCAAGCAAGGTTTCCGCCGGCGCAGCCGGCACTTCCGAGTCTTGAGAGTGTCTTGATAATTGGCGCGCGCCCATATATAGGCGTCCATCGTAAGGCTCATTCTGGGGCGCTTATGGTTGAGTATGACAACCAACACCCACCGCCATCCCCGATGACCCGTCTCCGGCCCTTTACATTTCATAGCTGCATGGAATCCACCAAACGTATGTGTCTGATGCTTTAGAGAGCAAGATAGTCTGGCTAAGCCTCACTTCCAGCTATCCTAGGGAAGAAGTTGATTTTTCAGCTGAGGCAAACGCCTCTAAATAGTGGCTCCGATACACCCGATGTCCCAGTCGACATTCCTTGTCTGGAAAACTTTTTTGGTAGCCGAATGAGGGCCTAAATGAGCTAATGAATCAATCGTCCCAAGTGATAACAAGACGACGTTCAGCTTCGACAGTGCCGCTGGAGGCCATCTCGACAAAGGTAGCAATGTGAAAGACATTTACAGTGCGTAACGTTTCCCATGGCAGTGATGTCAGCGGTTTTTTAGGTTTTCCTTCAGCAACTGCAAATACTTATCACCGCTTCGCGCATCTTCAGATCTCTCCGCGCATCTCGCAGCGTCGTAACGGCCTCCATGAAGGAGGTTAGCTACCAGCTGATGTTTCATATATGCACGCTGAATCGGTGTCGTCATATCTTTTCCGCAGCTGTTCGTCATATCCATAACCGACTCCTGAGAGATCTGGCCGATTTCCGTTGGACGTCGCTCTACTGAGCTGGCCGGGGCCCGTATACGCTACGGGTTAGTGCCTACTTTTCGTCTATCAGTCTCCAGGTCAATCCACGGTTCGGACTGCGTTCATTATCACCTTGAAGATGGATTTCAGGAACGTCTTGGGTCTTCAATTCGTTGCTGTGGGAACTTGTAACGTGTTCCTTCGCACTCGCGCAGTCGCAGTGCAATATCAAATACATTGACCACACCGTGTCGAGGACCATCCTGACGCTGCATGTTTTTGAATGGTCGGATGTCCTGACGGCTATCCTCTCCTCCAGGTCGATGTTAGCGCGGTCGCTGCCTCTAAGTGATGACATCCATGTCGAAAAAGTGAGCCCCAGATTGTTTGCACCAGACTTGCGTGAGCTAACTAGATCTAGCGACTACGTCGGCGCATCCTCGCTGCTCCCACGTCCCCTGGTTTGCCCAGATACCCAGTGTCCGGAAGGTCTCGTGCACGAACAAAATCCTGTCCCATTTCCCCTACCGAAGACGTTGTGAACATTAGCTTGATGCGAAGCCCAGAAGGGATTCCGAAAAAGTCGCTACACGCGTGTACATGACCCTGCGGAGATTTCGCGTCCCAAAGGTGTCAGGGCTGGAAACGCGTCGCCGCAGCCTCATAACCGAACGGCGACCTTTCCGGAAACCCCAGATCTATGTCGATCTTCTGCAGTCCTCACTCAATCTCAGCGGTCCCGCTCAAGGTCCCACATACGCAGTCTAGGCCGAGAGTGTGGCCTCGACTAACTATCAGGTCGCGCTTCATTTTGCAGCTCGTGCCCATGGGTATGCTCGTCCTTGCCCTCGGTGATACTAGTGCTACTGTGACGCCACTGACTGTCTTGTTGGTTGTCTAATAGAAAAGAACACACAGTGTTAAATCACAGCCAATTCGAGAAACATCTAGTGCGTCTGCTGGCGAACTGGCTAGCGAGGATCTCGTGTACGTGCCTGTCTGGGTCGAGGTCCCGAACGTTTACACACGCTCGGAACCAATAATTGACGCTGATTTCCGTCCCAGGTTATGTCGAAAAGCATCAAAGCAATATGATGCAAAACAATTGGGTGGTGCTACGCATTGCAGAATCGGGATACCCTCGGTCGCTGGCTGGCTGGTTCTTGGCCAGTCGACCCCTGGTGTCTTTTCAAAAGCACGGACTCCCTCCGCCTACCTACGTTTTCAACTTGGCATCCAGACGAGATTGAAGCGTTTGGTGCCGAAATGCTTCTGGTGCGAGGCTAACATCGAGACGGAGCGACGCTTGACACGACGGAGGCATTTGCTTCCCACATTCATCTTTCCGCGATTTTGACTTGGCTTCCCTGGGCTGGCTCGCAGATCCCGACGTCGATCCAGGGGAGATCGCCGAATCTGAACCTCGCACGCGTTTACTCGTTGACGACCACGGCCCTTCACCGGAAAACCAATCAGGTTCACTGGCGGCCGGGTCTGGGCATCTTTCTTGGGGAGGCGCACTGAGCCCGTTCGTTTCCGTGTAGGCCGCTCCCCGTTTAGTCATGCCCAATACGCAGCACTGACTTACTGTTTCCGTCCTAAACAGATGCTTTGGCTTCGTATCCGCGCGCCTGGCACTGCGTGTGGCGGTTTCGCGAGATCCCAACAACGGACTTTGTCGGGAAAATGGAAGCACCCCGAATGTTCCCGGATAGTGCCCAGCGCGGAAGATGGACCCCGTGGATCTGTGTCAGTGAATCGTGGCCGGACTCCCGTGTGCGTAAGGACATCCGTTTTAATAGCACCACCTGGCTCACATCTCGACCACAGTTCGCATTTTAGCAAGCTATTATAGGTGTCGTTCGCCATGCACGTCTTCTGGGACTCGCGTCCTTGGGTGGTTCAAAGTAACATTTTCCCCGCTGCTGCTGTGAGTCTATTGTTTGTCGGAGACATTCACGTGTCTTCCCCCACCTTTAGCCGGTAGCCGATACTTCTGTGAACTCGGAAGATCTGAAACGTCTGGAGGATCTAATGCCGAACCACGACAACCGCCCTGCTTTCGTTATGGTCCGCAATTTCGCCACACCGCCTCGAGGTCCCACCGCGGCGCGCTGAGCCAGCGCGAACTCAAAATGTATTCTCCGCAATTCCACGGGCTCTGAGAGGATATCCCGGTGCCGCCCCTCGGAACTCCTGGACTTTGTCTTGGGTGCAGCTTAAAAACACTAGGGCCTGCGCCCAATTACTCGCTGCCCCACATCCATTCCTGTCCGCCAGGCAACTCCACACACTCTTTCTACCCCATTTTCGTTCTTCGTTCTTCACTTAGACATGGCTGCTTGCTTTATGCCTGCGGCTTTCCGTCCCTCGGACCTCATCTTCCCTGACCTCATCACACCTTGTCCCTATCCTCTGCGCGTCAACCCCCAGTGCCAACTTGCCTCTGCCGAGTCCAAGCAGTGGCTCCTGCGGGGCTGTCGCCTCAAAAAGAAGAAGCGCGCAGCGTTCCACGGGCTGAAGGGTGGTCTCCTCACCGCGATGTGTTATCCCCTCGCTGAGTACGACGAGCTGCGGGTATGCTGTGACTGGATCAACTACCTCTTCCACCTCGACAACATCTGCGACGAGATGGACGACCGGACGACAGTCAGCACCGCCAGCGAGATCATCGGTGCCCTTCGCGACCCGCACAACTTCGAGGCCTCATCTGCGGTGGGCCGGCTTACGCAGAGGTGAGTATCCTCGTGGACGGATGACTTGCCTGATCCAGGGCCGCTTCTTTACGCACCCGTACTGACTGGGCTGCTGCCGTCACAGCTTCTGGGGCCGAATGATCGCGACGGCTTCTCAAGGCGCTCAGAAGAGGTTCATCGAGACCTTCGAGCTCTTCTTCCACGCCGTGACCCAGCAGGCAAAAGACCGCGCGTCCGGCAACATTCCGGATCTCGAGTCCTACATCGCCATGCGCAGAGACACGAGTGGGTGCAAGCCGTGTTGGGCTCTCATTGAGTACGCGAACAACGTGAGTGCATGTCCTGCATATAGCCGCCGTGCGCGAAAGGCATCCCACGCTCACATTCACTCTGACACAGCTTGATCTGCCGGACTTTGTCATGGAGCATCCTATCGTTCTTGCGCTGGGTGAAGCTGCGAACGATCTCGTTACGGTGTGTTTGACTGCCTGTCAACTTTCCTGCGACGTATCCTGACCAGGGTCTTGCTTCTAGTGGTCGAATGTACGTCTTCTTCGCAACATTCCGAAGCACCCCATGCTTCGTTCCCTCTTCCTTTCCTATGTTGACCTTCCTCCGCCGGCTGCAGGACATCTTCTCCTACAATGTGGAGCAATCAAACGGTACGTCTCCCTTGATACTGCCATTTTACCTATGTTCCCGTTCCCTTGGCGTCATGGAAACCTGGCTGACTCACCCTCGCGGAATAGGCGATACGCATAATATGATCGTCGTGGTTCAGTACCAGGAACGTTTCGAGCTCCAAGAGGCTGTCGACTACGTCGGCGATCTCTGCCTCGGGTGCATAGATCGCTTCGAGGCGCTGCGCGACGCGCTTCCATCGTGGGGCCCCGAGATCGATGAGCAATTGCAAGTCTACATCGACGGCCTCGGCGACTGGATGATCGGCAACCTCGTCTGGTCGTTCGAGACAGAGCGTTACTTTGGCAAGGAAGGCCGCCAGGTCCGCCATGACCTTAGCGTCCGCCTTCTGCCGCTTCTCAAGTGAAGGCGCGAACAGCGTGCCAGCGCCGGCCGCTTTTGTGGGGAAACCTCCAAGCTTCGGTGTACAGTATCAGGTATGTCTGGGCTTTTTGTCCCGCTTAGCCGTGTTGCCGGTGTGAGAGGGCGTGAGCGGGGTACTGATCACGTCTCCCACACAGAACCCGGATGCCGTACAGCGGGCTTCGGAGTCTTCTGGCGCCGCCCTCCTCGACATCCGTTGGGGCTGGGCTGCCCGCCCCCTTCTCTCTCCACACCTGCGGGCGACGATTCACTTTTGGCTTTTGTTGTCGATCAACGCCGGTACTGCGGCATCTACGGAGACCGCTCCCCGTTCGTCTTCGCACACCTCAGCTCCGGTGCAATCCCGTTCGTTCAAGTCCTCGGCTTCTTCCATCCCTCAAGGATCCTTCTCCCGCGACATCTCCCACGATTGCAGCATCTCTTCGTTCGTTCGTCCTCAGCTCTCTCGTTTTGCATCCGCATTCTTCGCTGTCCCAGTTCGAGTTCCTTGCATCCCGGCATCCCGCTCTGTACAGTCAGCACCACTCTCATTATCTGCTTCTCCTGCCTCGTCGTTCCCGGGCTCTGCGGCCGCACTTGACTTCCCCTCATTCTAAATCTGGATATCCAGCTCCGTCTCCCCCATCGTTATTTTATTCTCCTTAAGGGTAAGGATAACGTGTATAGACTACTATCCACCACCTCTCGCTCTCGCGGCCTCTATCTCCATCGCGTCCCATCTCGTCCACCCCTGTAGCATGATTCATGTTATCTTGCCTTCGTCGTATTCTATATCCTACATTCTGCTCTCTATTTTTCACGCGTGCGGGCGCACTTCGCCCACGCATGCATAGCATACGCACCCTAGACTCTCGCCCTCATTTGGTTTTTCGCATTATCCCCGTCATCACCTCGCGGCCCCCACACATCCCGCGCCATAATATCCGGCGCGTAATGCGTATTCACGTCGTTGCTTTTAGACTTACGCCGACGTTCCCTCGCTCGCTTTTGTTTTATTTTCTGGGGTTCCTCTCGCGCACCCGAACTCGGAGCCCACCAGCTGTGTGCTGGAAGTTTGTCGGGTGCGAGACGTGGTGGACCCCGTTTTCTCTCTTCGAATATCGTCGTAGTATATTTCGCTGCCTATTACTCTGGCGCCGGCACAGCCTATCGTCGTTCTCGAGTACTCTGTTACAACACCGCTCTATAGCTTATTCATCCACAATGGACTGTGATTGGCATTCAATTGCCTCCGTCTGTCTGTACATAGGGAAATCTCCGGGTCCATGCATACGGTAAGCACCACAACGCTGGGTGGGAGGGTGTAGTAGCCGGCTCTCGTCAGTGTATACACTGATACAACCACCGGAATGCTTGGCTATGGAACACGCCGGATTACCCATGGAAGATTTTTCTGGGGACACTGACAGCTCGCGTTGTCGCTTTCAATGGCGAACGTCTTACATTGGCAGCATTGTCGAACGCGAAGCAGGAGAAGACATCGCTCCTCGTGGTCGAATTCCTGGTGTCATCGTCATTGCTGACCTATATACGAATACCAACACACGCATGGGAATTGATAGACGTGCACCATCACTCCCGGCGATAGCTATCCTTGAAATCCGAATTCTGGGACCGGAACCGTAAACATCGAGACAGGATCCCCATGGCAAGCTGGACAGTACCTTAGTGTACACCCCACCATGGTCGTTCAGCCTCCGAATCGGCGCCGGTTGGCTGACATGTCCGTCTCCGTCTGTATCCTTCGGGACGCCCTAGATACCGCCGACGGTGAGCTCGCACTGTGAGAAGTGTGGAACATGGAGCTCGAGGGCGTACGTGAATCATTTCGAGAATGGACGCCAGTATCCCTTTACTATGTTGCCGATCTGGGTTTTGGAGGATGCCGGAGCTCTCGCTCGGTCCGGCCGTTTCAGTCGCCGGACCTTCGTCTGAGCTCGAGGGCGTGCTGCGCATGCGCTGCTGGACACCCTCTGGGCCCTGGACATTGGTCTTCGTGCCGCCGCCGGGGCTGCTGACCCTGTCGTTGGCCTCGGAGGTTTGCTGGGCACGACGATATTGCCCTGCCAGGCTCATATTGGGAATCGCGTAGGGAACAGGCACACAGGAACGACGTACATGTTGGCATTTCCGCGGGATTCCTGTTCTGCATCCGGAACTGGAGCATCCAGAATGCCCCGAGACCAGCCGCAACGGTAGCCATGCCTGCCACTATCGTCTGCGAGGCCAGACGACATGCCGGTCAGCTGAGTAGAGCGTGTAGTCTACAGGAAGGCTTACCATGGGGCGACCCCCTTGGTTTTGGCTGGGCATACGCGTCCCCGAGTTCGGCGTACGCGGTGCGGAATGCGGACGTCCTGTCTGTGCGCTCATCGTGAGTATATGTGGGTGAATGATGGGGGGAGAGTACAGGCAAGTGCAAGCAATCCATCCGACATTATATAGGGGGTAGGAGGAACGTTAACAGTGGGACTGAATCGAGGATGAAGTCATCTGTCGCTGAAACTGGAAGGGGAGATGCCTTATCCAACGATGTCAGGTATGGGTCGGGTTCTTCTGAGGCTGACGTCGCCGTCCTCCACCCATAGGAGCTTGGCGGCTCAAAGGATATGGTGACGAGTAGAGCATCGAGGTTCGCACGCAAGAAGATCTGTAGGGGTTTCGGAAGTCTGATCAGCGCTCAGCAGTAAGGCTCTGGAAAACATACGCAATGCCGCGCCTTCTCCGATCCATGCACTGCAGTTTCGAGCGACGGGCGGAGGAGCGCCTTATAGTTCGTAGAGAAAAAGTAATAGGCAAGAGCTCCGTACACTGGGGGGGGGCATAACCCAGGCAACGTACGTGTCTCGGAGGCGCGCATTGTTTAGACGCTCCCAACCCTTCGGGCGTCTAACCATTCAACGCAAGTTTATGCTCTCATGTCTCCCGGTCCCCGGCGAACTCGCGCGTTTCTCTAAACTGAATGCATTCCTCTCCCACTTCTGCCTTCAAACACTCGACCCTGACTTTGCTAACTAGATGCATGTCGAACATGGCCGGAAACCTCGTATTCGAGTCCGAGCATTACGCCGGAGGGCACTTCGCGGCGTTCGACTTGGAGTAGCGTTCGAGGTCCCGGAGAAGCTCGCGGGCGACATCCGCAAAATGTATGCGAAGGACGGACCGGCATGTGGCGTCGTTCCTGGCAAGACTGGTTACGACAGGTATCTCCACGATGGTGGTGGGTATACATAGCACACTGCTGAGCGGGACCCAGTGCATTCGACGGCCGCCTCACCACGAGCCCGCGCGGGACCGCAACTCCCGGTTGACGTCCTCGCGTGCATGCACGCAGGCGAAAGCCCGTATCTCAGGCGTCTTCTCCTTCCTTTCCGTTCTAGTATTGGAATATAGGGAAACATGGTAGGTCTGTGGCTAGTTGTACGCCTGTCTCGGGCATTGCCGCGAACGTACAGACCGCTTTCATCCGCGCTCACTTTACTGTCCGATACCACATCCTGTACCATCGCCATGATCTCCCTCTCCCCCAAGGCCCGGTATCTACGACTACGGTGGCCTTGTTGGAACCATAACATCCAGTCTCCCATTTGCACCTCCGGCCTCCGCTAGAGAATGGTCAATTCGCGTTCGCGTACACTGGCACATGTTCGTCTTCGCCATCGACCATCACTAGTACTGGACTCGAGTATCAAGGGAGTCTGACTCGACGCACGCGCCTCCAGTGCGTGTCGCTAGCCGGCTCCGATGGCGATTGTTGGCCGCGAACTGTGCAGCTCAATGACGTCCATCCAGGTCAGCAGGAATAACGACCGGAGAGCTGGATCGGCCGCCGATTGGTAAGACTTCTATTCACCAAATAGAAAAGGAACTGCGCCGACTAAAAGCCCCCAACTTCTCGTCTCGGTCTCAGGATCATTCTAGTCCCCACACTCCATCACATAAAGCCGTACCTCCCACCCGCTGTTCCCTTTGTTTCCTCTGTGCCTACAGTAACCCCCCTCGTCGACTATGTCCGACGCCGCAAGCACTGAAAAGCCATTCAAGGTCGCCGTTCCGGAGGCGGACATCGAACACCTCCACCAAGCACTCGAACTTGCCCGCTTCCCTGACGAGCTCGATGGCGCGGGTTGGGACTACGGCGCACCACTCGCTGACGTGAAGAGGCTGACGGCGCACTGGAAGAGTGGCTTCGACTGGAGGAAGGCCGAGGCCGCGATCAACGAACTCCCGATGTTCACGCGCGACATTGAGGTCGACGGTTTCGGGACGTTGAACGTGCACTACATTCACCAAACGAGCGAAGTCAAGGGCGCGATACCTCTGCTGTTCGTTCATGGGTGTAAGTAATGGTTTGGTTGTGATGGACGCGTGTTGACGAGGCCTCATTTTCTCGACTTGTAGGGCCGGGGCACTTCCTCGAAGTTAAGAAAGTCCTGCCTCTCTTGACGGCAGGTGGAAAAGACCAACCCAGCTTCCATGTTGTTGCGCCGAGCCTTCCTGGGTTCGGTTTTTCGGAGGCGCCGCACGCCCCTGGGTTCAAGGGAAAGCAATACGCCGAGGTATTTTGTCCTTTTACGTCATTGAGCGACCATTTTTACAGTATGATTTCCATTTAGTTGCTTAACAAGCTCATGGTGTCTCTCGGATATAACGAATATGGTGCGTTTGAATTGCATATATCACTATATGCGCCTTTCTCACTCTATTTTGTCGCATTTAGTTTACCAAGGGGGTGATTGGGGACACCTCGTAAGTCACGGTGGCTCGACTGTCAACCGAAAGTGTGATGCTGACCACTTTCGCACAGCTCGGAAGATTCACGGTGTTCCACCATGGACACAAACACGTCAAGGCATGGCACACGAACATGCCTTTGTACGTTCTCACTCCCTTCCTAGCGAACGTTAGGGGATAGTGCTCACATGAAGTTTAGTGCTCTTCCGCCGACGTTCACTCAATTCCCCCTCCTGTACCTCAGGTCTCTCGTCTCACTGCCGTTCGACACAGAGGGCAAACGCAAGTTAGCCGAGTCATCAAAATGGTCCGTGAGCGGACGGGGATACTTTACGCAGCAATCGACTCGTCCACAAACCCTCGGATACGGCCTATCCGACTCTCCTGTGGGGCTTTTGGCGTGGATATACGGAGAAGCTTGTAGACTGGACGGACAAGTACCCCTGGACCGACGATGAAGGTACGCTCATGCGCTGCTTGCATTGACTGGTTCTGACGCGACGGAACACGCGGGACAGTCCTCGAGTGGATCTCTATCTACTGGTTCTCGCGTGCAGGGCCGGCGGCGTCGACGCGGATATACTACGAGATGACCAACGGTGGCGCATACGCGACCACCCCGCGCCCCGCCTGGACATCTGTCCCGCTCGGCGTCTCGTACTTCCCTGGCGAGCTCGTGCGCACCCCCAAACTGTACGTTCTTTTCCTCTGCTACAGTTCGAGCCCAGGAACGTGCGCTCACTCCGCCCTCTTGACTGCGTAGGTGGTCCCGGACCCTCGGCAAGGTTGTGTTCGAGTCCGAGCACGATAAGGGAGGGCACTTCGCTGCGTTCGAGGTCCCAGAGAAGCTTGCGAGCGACATCCGCAAGATGTACGCGAAGGGCGGGCCTGCATATGGCGTCGTTCCGGAGAAAACTGGGTATGACGGGGCATAGGAAGGGCGTCAGCAGCGTCCGAGTTATCCGATGTATACGCTTATGTCTTACACGAGTAGTCATGAATAGCTGTTGCTGCGACCATGATGCGCTCTAATAAGGAGGAGGTAGCCTCATGGCCGTTTCAAACACAAGGTGTGCGACCCCGCTTGGGCACAACCGTGGAAGCCTCCCCTCCAATGCCCTCCTGAGCTCGACCTTCTCCGCTTCGGCGAGGGAACATCCGCGCTCCGACGTCTCGTACAGCACAAACTCGACATGCTCGAGGGCAGAGAAGCCGCACAAGGCATCCTCCAGCCACACCCACACCTCGCTGTTCCACCGCGCCTCGTGAGACTCCACCGTCCGTATCACGGGGGATGGTTCGAACCATTGGCGACAGGTATCTTGCGCTACGCGCACGAACGCATTGAGCATCTCCTCGCCAGCGGGGATCATCTCGAAGCGGACGGTCGTGAGTTCTGTGAAGACCTCGCGGTGCGTGTGGAGGATCTCCGTGTAATCACGGAGCGTGACACGAGTATCCTCTCCCCGCTCCTCATCGGTCGAAACGAGGTGTTCGAAATTGCAATCGATGGATAGCGTGAATGAGGAGAGCGCGGTGCACGCTGTGAGAGGGTTATCATGCAGTTCTGGAAACATGCGAGTTACATGAGTACCGAGCTTGTTTGCGCTTCAAAAATTCGATGACGCGTGAGGCTTACGATCTAGAGGGATGTCTGGCTGTACGCGGAGTTCGACGTCGCGCAGAGCCGCACCAGCGATGTTCGCAAAGTGGGCGAACATGCGGAGGTCCTCTGAGTCGGTCGCATGAACGGATAGGCGAGCGAGGTGCGCGTTCGTGACCGACGGCGAGTTAGCTAGGAGGGCGTACAGCGAGCGTGCGGCAACCTGGTCTTTCACCAACTCCATGGTTAAAGATCGGACGATGATAGGCAAAAAGGGTATGAGCGGGAACGGGGAGAACATTTCCCATGTCCATTGTCCCCAGTGGTGCACAGTCAGCGAGCCGACGCTTGAGAACGTGCATATAAGGGCGAGCAAGTGGCGGGGATCTTCGCCCGGCCCCGAACACTCAGAGATGGTCAACTCGTCGAGTTCGAAACGCGGGCCTTGGCCTTGCTCCTTGTTATCCTGCGAGGTATCGTCAAGGATGAGGCATTTCTTCACGCACAACGACGCGAGGTGCGGCAGTCTCGACAGGAGAGCGCGGAGGATGTCGAGAGTGCAGGTTGTGGTAGGGTCCCCATCATCAAGCCGTTGCGACATAAGCCTTCCATCGAGCTTGAAATTGTTGACATAGGGCCCGATGGCCCACTCAGCGTTCACTTCTCCGGAATGTTCGACAATACGGAGGAAGTCCACTACAGGATCGGGGCTGAGATGATTGGCTGTTTTGAGGGTGACGTCTTTGAATAAATGTTTGCGGCTGGGCTGAAGCCATTGAGAACAGACAAGAGAGCAGGAGGCTAGCGTAGCTTTGTCGCCAAGGACGCAATCGATAATGATGAACTGGAGTTCGGTAGGGAGTCGCCAGTTCAAGGTACGGTCGTGCATTGTTGACCAAGTTCGTTCAAGTAGAGTCAAGGCTTCCACCTGCCGCGCTAGTGTCTAGAGTAGGCGGTGCATAAAAAGACACGAACACACGTACTTTTCCTTCTGCCCCAAGCGCGACCTCTGTAAGTATAGTGCTGATGTTGGGTTTGGGTGCACGGAAGACGCGGCAAAATTCAAGCAACTAGAGAAGGTTGATTAGAATGTTAGATCTAAATGCGGATGGACGGGATAATGGAGGTGCTCATACGAGTTGTATTCCGGCACTGAAAATTCTTGCAATGGACAACGTTCATAGGTCATGGCGATGCACCGGGAACGACATGAAAGCTTGAACGTCGAGAGATGCATCGCTTCTCGCGTCTTTTTCGGCGCCTGTCTGACCTCCCAAATCGGCTTACTTCTCTCCAACGGCTACCATGTTCTCTGGCCTCCTCCTATGGCAACCTGTCTGCAATGGCACCCAACCTAGTGCTTAACACTTTTCAGAATCCTGTCTGGACCTACAATATTTGCAGCCTGCTGTCCTACATTCACCCGCCTTTGGGTAGGCTTGCAGAGTGCCTTCCCTATTCGTGAGTAGCATGTTCCCAGGCGCTGGCAAGTTGCACTGACAATGTCGTGGGTTCGCTTTCAGTACCTCCGATGTGCTTTAAGTTGGGTCGAGATCCAAAAGCTTGTCGGTTGATCAGCAGAATCAGTGGAATAGTGGGTCATCGTCATTCCCGGTATATGCAGGTGCTGGGTGACGGACTGGAAGAGTGGGGTGCAGATTCGTAGACCGCGGAGGTACGTCGTGAGAGTTACCACTCAATGGAATCCGACTAATGCATAAGTCGCGGGTCGCAAGAGGTTTCGGTTGCTCGCGTCGACTTCAACGAGCCACCGCCGCTTGCACCCGCTTGGGACCGCAACAGCCGAATCTGGAGCCGGGTTGCCCATCTGTCTAAGGTGCCTTCCGGGAAAGGGCTTATAAGTCGCTAGGATATGCGTACCTTTCTTTCGAGGATTGGACGACCCTGGGCTAGGAACGTTGCAAGATCGTACCCAAGCTTGAAGTGCTGGCGGGGATCCTCTCGCGGTGAATATGAAATGCTGGCGCATTTACGACACTCGAAGTTGCTTCTGAAGATCATCACGGCCGTCATGTCAACCTTGGGGTGTCGTGACACTACTCTTGTTGAGGTGAGTCATCGGTACCGAGGCGAAGAATTGAGCTAGTCTTCGCAGGGTGGGGCGCGAGCTGCGCTGACTAAAGCCCTCGACTTCTCGTGTTGATCTCAGAATTCTTCAAATTCCCCACGTTCTGCGCTACATAAACTGCGTATCATTCGCCCGCCGACCTCCTGTTCATCGTCCGCGCATATTCCCCCACGCCAACCATGTCGAACGCTCCGGATACCGAAAAGCCTTTCAAGCTCGCAGTCCCGGACGCGGACGTCGAGCTCCTACAACAGAGGCTTGGACTTGTCCGTTTCCCCGACGAGCTGAACGGCGCGGGCTGGGACTATGGCTCACCGCTAGCTGACGTCAAGAGGTTGACCGCTTATTGGCAGAGTGGGTTCGACTGGAGGAAGGCCGAGGCAGAAATCAATCAGCTCCCAATGTTCACGCGCGACATCGAGGTGGACGGATTTGGGCCCTTGAATATGCACTACGTGCATCAAACGAGTGAGGTCAAAGGCGCGATCCCCTTGCTGTTCGTTCACGGATGTAGGTGGTCGTCTGGCTGGGGAGGAGGCAACGTAATAGAACCTGAACCCACTGTCTTGCTTCGTAGGGCCGGGACACTTCCTCGAAGTGAGGAAGATGCTTCCGCTGTTGACAGCGGGCGGAAAGGATCATCCCAGCTTCCACGTCGTCTCGCCGAGTCTCCCCGGTTTCGGATTCTCTGAAGCACCGAGCAAGCCGGGGTTTAAGGGACCCCAGTACGCCGAGGTATGTGATTTCGTTTCACGCTGCGCTAGGGACTGCTCTGATATTCTCGTGCGCATATAGGTGCTCAACAAGCTCATGTTGGCCCTCGGGTATAACGAGTATGGTAAGCTCCTACTCCGGAATGTTGTATCGATTCTCTTACTCACAGTTCCCGTCGCATACAGTCTATCAAGGTGGCGATTGGGGAAGTACTGTAAGCAATACTGCGTTCCACCGAAATAGAAGTGTGGTGCTAATGTCCTGCACGTAGCTCGGGAAGCATACTGTGTACCATTACGGGCACAAACACGTCAAAGGATGGCTCACCAACATGCCAGAGTGCGTTCCCATGAGTCTGGCTTAGCCTAAACATCTAGGATATCTCACCTATAGTATTAAGGACACTGCCGCCGACGTTCAAAACCTTCCCTTTCCTCTACATCAAGTCCCTCCTCACACTCCCGTTCAACAAAACGGCTCAGGCTAGGTTAGCCACGAGAGGACGGTGGTCAATTGGCGGGCGTGGCTACTCTACGCAACAATGCACTCGTCCACAAACCCTCGGGTACGGGCTCTCCGATTCTCCCGTCGGCCTTCTAGCGTGGATATACGAGAAGCTCGTAGGGTGGTCTGACAAGTATCCCTGGACCGACGACGAAGGTGTGTTCTCTCCGTTTTGTCGACTACAAGCCGTCCCTCTAACTCCATGCGGGGCAGTGCTCGAGTGGATCTCTATATACTGGTTCTCGCGCGCCGGGCCGGCGGCGTCGACGCGGATATACTACGAGATGACTGACGGCTTCAAACAGTCGTTGCCCGCGCCTCCGGGTTGGACATCTGTCCCGCTTGGGGTGTCGTACTTCCCTGCCGAGATTTGTTTCCTCCCCAAGTTGTACGCATCTCTTCCTTCTGATACAAGACTTCGGGATATACTCTAACTGTCCACCTACTAGATGGTCGCACACGCTCGGAAAGCTCGTGTTCGAGTCTGAGCACGATGTCGGTGGGCATTTCGCCGCCTTCGAGGTACCGGAGAAGCTTGCGGGCGACCTTCGCAAGATGTATGGGAAGGGCGGACCTGCGTATGGCGTCGTCCCTGGGAAGAGTGGGTATGAGGCGTGAGGTCTGGTCGTACCGCCTCCACGGTTCTATGGAATGTCTTATTTGTAGGTGCGTTAATTCGCGAAGTCCGCCGTCTCTGCCTTTCTAATTGACGGATATCGAGGACGAAGCGGGTCGTGCAATAAGCGGAGGATGCATGCCCGTTTTGAGTTAGGCATCGAGGGTCTCAGTTGGTAGCTATCGATTTCTGCGGACGCGCAATGATACTAACTCAAGTTGTAATGAAGAGCGAGAGCGATCATAGGCTAATCTGGGGTATGCAGGTGTGTACATACAAGTCATGCACAATACGAACAGACATTCCGGGCGATCAGGATGCTCTTTAGTAAAGGGGACGACGCACAAACTGTTCGAACACAAGCAGCACGACTCCGATTGGCCACAACCTCGGAAGTCTCCTCTCTAGTGCGCCCCTCAGCTCCTTCGCCTCTTCCGCAAGGCTCTCCCTGTCCCTTTCATACAACACGAACTCCACACGCTCAAGAGCGGGGTACCGGCGCAGAGCTTCCTCGAGCAATGCCCACAACTGCCTATTGTGCTCCGCTTCTTCGACCGAAACTGTTTGCACCACCCTCCCGGGCCACTCAGGGAAGGTATCTTGCGCGATGCGCACGAACGCATCGAGGGTCCACATGCCTATGGGTCGCATCTCGAAGCGAATGGTGGTGACGAGAGGGAGGAAATCACAGTGCTGTTGGAAGAACCGAGTATATGCGGAAAGCTTATCGCGGATGTCATCGGCGTGTTCATCGCCCACGGCGGCGTCGTCGTTGAATGTCGGTTCCATGCAGAGCTTAAGCGAGCGGAGCGCATTGC
The DNA here is from genome assembly GCA_000338015.2 of Ganoderma multipileum BCRC 37180. Lineage (NCBI taxonomy): Eukaryota > Fungi > Basidiomycota > Agaricomycetes > Polyporales > Polyporaceae > Ganoderma > Ganoderma multipileum. The sequence continues at coordinate 70,046 of BACB01000580.1, read as the reverse complement.
ATCTCGCCAGGGATACAGCATCTAGCACTGTACAGTATAGAACACGTACCGTGAGTACGGATGGGCAGTAAGGGTCAGGGAGGACAACACTTACGCTCGGAGGGGCCAAAGAGCTGTGAATTAGCACGCAACTCCACGTCGCGGAATGCGGCACCGGCGGTGCCCGCAAAGTGAACTCGAGGAGCTCGCGGGGGCTGATTGAATCGAGGGACATATGCGTCAAATCTCCATTTGCGACTGACGGCGAGTTGGCAAGGAGAGCGTAGATCGCCGCAGGCACCGGCTCGCTCGTCCATTCGATCCGCAGGGAGCGAATTATGGGGGGCGATAGGGTAGATAAGGAGAACGCGGACACAAAATTGTGCATAAATCTCCCCCAGTGGATGACGGAGAGGGAGTTGATGCCTGAGAACATGCAAACAAGGGCGAGCAAATGGTGCGGATCGTGGTCGTCTGCCGTGCAGAAAGAGACAACTAGTTCGTCGAGTTTGAAGTCGAGGCATCCGAGTTGATCTGGGTCGGGGTCTTGGACAAGATTGTCGGGCATAAGGAGGAACTTTAGGCATAACGAGGCGAGTTGCGGTAGTTGGGACAGGAGACCTCGTAGAAATCTGAGCGTGCAGGTGAGGGTAGGTGTCAATCCTGGAGTCTTCCAAAGGCTTCCATCGAGAGTTAATTTTTTGATGCAGGTTCCGATGGACTATTCGGGGTATGCTTCTCCAGAACCTCGAAGAATGCGGAGGAAACCTTCTAAAGGAGTAGGGTTTACGTCCACAGGAGGCCCGGGTTTGACGGTGACATCTTGGAGTAGATGTCTGCGGCTAGGCGGAAGCCATCGCGAACATACGAGAGAGCACGATGCCAGCGTCGATTTATCGTCGGAAAGTTGACTTAAGATACCGAATTCAAGTTCTAGAGGTAGTGGAGAGTTTGTAGGGTCCCTCATCTCTTCCGCCATGTTGTCGATACTCTGCCAGAAGACCATACAAGTTGGGGATTACCCAATTATAAGCAGAAAGCGGAATAGAACGTACCCTCTTTTATAGGACTATATAAAGATCTAGTTACATTCACCTGGGATCTAAACCCAGAAGGAAGCTACTGCAGTGAACTACCGGCAGGGGTGGCTAGGGCGTGGCTGTATGTTCAAGTTTGTCCGATAGTGGGAAGCATGAGATGATCAAGAAAGAGACATTGGGAGTAGTCTTACAACTTGTAGTTATCCCCGAGATCCTTCAAAGTCTCGCTCTTGACTTTTGAAGGTACGCGATCATCGAGGTTCGGAAGAGAAGGTTGGGTGGCCACCAAATATGCGCCAATGAGCATATATATGTACCTGGATAGGCGCTGCACTCCCACGTGCACGTGGACCACCGACTTCCCGGATTTGAAGCGAACTTGTCTTTGAGGTGCGCATGTAGCCTCTCTCCACCGTCCAAAGACCAGAGGGCGGGTTTCGAAGGAGAAACGAAGAGTACTGTGCAGGTAAAGGATGCATGTTCGTTCCGAGTTTGACAGAACAGCCTTTAGATAGTGGCTACTAGTATCTGAATCTAGTACTTCCACGGACGAGCAACCCGCTCCGTGACAAGAGCAGGAGGGAGCATCGGCTAAGAAGGCACGTCTATACACAAAAAGGACGAACATATGAGTGATCAGGATATGGTTCAGTAAAGAGGATGATACACAAAAAATTCAAACACAAGCTGCGCGACGCCGCTCGGCCACAGCCTCGGAAGCCTCCTTTCTAGCGCGCCCCTCAGCTCGACCTTCGCTTCTTCTGTAAGCATCTCTCCCTCCTTTTCGTACAACACGAACTCCACGCGCTCGAGTGCCCGAAAAGGGCGCAAGGCATCCTCTAGTGACGCCCACACTGCCCTGTTTCGCTCCGCTTCTTCGGTCGAGACTGGTTGCATCATCATCTCGGGCCATTCATGAAAGATATCGTGTGCGAGGCGAACAAACGCGTCGAGCATCCACTGGCCTCCGCGTTGTAGCTCGAAGCGAACGGTGGTGAGCAGAGGAAGGGCGTCGCAATGGTTGTGGAAGAAGCGAGCATACGCGCTGAGCGCGTCGCGGGTGTCCTCGGCGTGGGAAGCACCCGAGTCGTTGAAGATGGGTCGTATGGAGAGCACGAGCGACCGGAGAGCGGTGCACGCTACCAGAGATACGCCGTCCAGTACTGTGAAATGTGAGTGTGAATGGTCAAGTCTTCGCCGATCGCGAGCGACAAGGCTTACACTCGGAAGGGCCAAAGAGCTCTGAAATCGCGCGGAGCTCGACCTCGTGGAACGTCCCGCCGGCAACGCTCGCGAAGTCGGAGAAGAGGACGAGCTCCTCGCTGTTAAATGCATCGACAGATATGCGCGTCAGATGCTGCCCATTTGCGATTGATGGTAGGGCGACGAAGAGGGGGTAGATCGCGCTTGGTGCCACCAGGTCCGGCATGATATTGACGGCCAAGGAGCGAACTATCGGGGGCGAGAGGGCGGATGGGGACGCTGTCTCAGGATGCGGCACATACCTTCCCCATCCCCTCACAGTGAGAGAGCCGATACTTGAGAACGTGCAGAGAAGGGCGATCAAGTGGTGCGGATGGTGGCCTGGTCCGTCGCACCCGGACACGACCAACTCCTCGAGCTCGAAGCCAGGGCATCCAGACTGTCGTGTATTAGACTCCTCCACAAAATCGTCGGGCATAAGGAGGTCCTGCACGCGTAACGAGGTGAGTCGTGGCAATATGGACAGAAAAGCGCATAGAAGACTGAGTGAGCAGGTGAGGGTAGGTGTTATTGAGCGACGATCCCAAATGCTTCCGTCGAGAGATAACTTTTTGATGCAAGGCCCGATGGCCCACTGCGAATATACTTCTCCAGAATCCTGAAGAATCTGTAGAAGGCCTTCCAAAGGAGCGGGGTTCAGTTGCCTGCCAGTGGCGGGTTTGACGGTGATATCTCGGAATAGATGTCTGCGGCTGGGTGGTAACCATCGTGAACAGACGAGAGAGCAGGACGCCAGCGCGGGTTTATCGGAAGACAGCTGGTCGATGATGATGAACTCGAGTTCGGGAGGAAGCGAGCGGCCGCGGATCGTGGGGTGTCCCATCTCCTGCGCCATGTGGTGCAACTCCGAGTCTGCGAGAAGGTCATACCAGTTGTGGGACACGCTATTAGAAGCAAAAGTGGAAAAGAACGTACTTCGTCCGCCGTAAACGTGTCAAGCTTAATATTCACCCGGAACCTGAAACACAGAAGAAATCTACTGTGTACTCCCGGCAGAGGTGGCCAGGGCGGGGCTGGTTTTTGCCAGGTCTGGCAGCCTGGGGGCCCAACTGATCGGTCGGACATCGATCTACTATAAGCCTGAAATGACCAAGGTGGAGATATCGGAAGTGTTCTCACAAGTTGTGGTTACCCTCGAAACTCTTCAAAGCCTCGCTCTTAACTCGTGATGATACGTGGTAATCGAGGTTCAGGAGAGCAAGGGTTCGGGAGGCACCGTGACCGTCGGCCGGACTACGCGCGCCGCGCGCGAGCAACTTTCGAATGTCCAGACGTACGGGCGCTAATCCCCTACATTGAGGAGTTGACCGGTGACCGATTCACCACGCGCCGCGACTGACTGGACACCGTGACGGTTTCCGGGAAATGACGCGAGCTTGTACTGAGCTTATATCTACTTATTACTGCGGGATGACCGACGGCTTCGAACACTCAATTCCCCCACCTCCGAGCTGGACGTCCGTCGCCCTTGGTTGTCGTACTTCCCTACGGCACCTATCTGAGTCCTACACAAAACGAACGAACATCCGGGTGACCTCGGGTGACCAAAAGACGCTTTAGTAAAGGGGACGTTACAACGAAGATTCGAACACAAGCTGCGCAACACCGCTCGGCCACAGCCTTGGAAGCCTCCTCTCCAACGCGCCCCTCAACTCTACCTTCGCTTCTTCTGTAAGCCTCTCCCTATCCCTTTCGTATGGCACAAACTCCACGCGCTCAGGCGCAGGAAAAGGGCGCAAGGCATACTCCAATGACCCCCACACTTCCTTGTTCTGCTCCGCTTCTTCGGCTGAGACCGTTTGCATCACCATCTCGGGCCATATAAGAAAGGTGTTGTGTGCGACGCGCACGAAAGCGTCGAACGTCCACCGGTCTGCGGGTCGCATCTGAAAGCGGACGGTCCTGAACAGAGGAAGGGCGTCACGGTGCTGACGGAAGAAGCGAGTGTACGCGCCCAGCGCGTCACGAGTGTCCGCGGCGTGAAAAGCCTCGGGGGAGGGGTAGCCGTCGAATGTGAGCTCCACGGAGAGCACAAGCGAGCGGAGTACGTTGCATTTTGCCAGGGACACCTCGTCAAACACTTTAGAATACGAAGTGAGTACGGAGGTGCACCTGAGGGTCAGGGGGTAGCGCGTACTCTCGGAAGGGCCAAAGTGGTGTAAACTGGCATGCAACTCCACGTGCTGGAGCGCCGCACCGGCGACGATGGCAAAGTCAGAAAACTCAACGAACTGGTCGGGGTTTGTTGACTCGAGGGCCATATGTGTCAGGTCACCGTTTGCGACTGACGAGGAATTGGCAAGGAGGGCGTAGACCTCGGACGCCACCAGCTCGCTCGTACATTCGATGCACAGAGAACGAACTATGGGAGGCGACAGGGCGGATGAGGGGAATTCGGATACAGAATCCGACATGAACTCCCCCCCCCCCCAAGAGATCACAGAGAGTGATTTGATGCTTGAGAACATGCAGATTAAGGCGAGCAAGTACTGCGGACACTGGCCAGGTGCTGTGCAGAAAGACACAACTAGCTCGTCGAGCTTGAAGTCGAGATACCCGACTTGTTCAGAGCCCTGGGGGTCTTCCACAAGATCGTCGGGTATAAGGAGGGATTCCACGCACAACGAGGCGAGATGGGGCAGTTGGGACAGGAGACCGTGTAGAAAATTGAGCGTGCAGGTGAGGTTAGGTCCCATTTCGGAAACCCCCCTAGGGCTTCCATCGAGACTTAACTTTTTGATGCAAGGCCCGATGGCCCACTCGGGACGGGCTTCGCCAGAACTTCGAAGGATGTGGAGAAAGTCTTGTACAGGAGTAGGGTTTAGCACGTCCACGGGGGGGTTGACGGTGACATCTTGGAACAGACGCTTGCGGCTGTGCGGAAGCCATCGGGAACAGACGAGAGAGCAGGACGCCAGCGCGGGCTTGTTGGTGAATAGATAGTCGATGATAATGAACTCAAGTTCTGGAGGCAGCGAACAGCTCATGGGGTCCCTCATTCCCGCCGTTTGGTCAGCTCTGACTCGAGATGATGATGACCAGTTAGTGGACGCCGGCCCAAATCGAAGCAGAGGGTGAAACGTACTTCGTCTTCTGGAACAATTTGTTCCAACTTTGCGTTCAGCGTGGCTATGAAACCTAGAAGAAAGTCACTGTGTACCACCCGTAAGTCTAGCCGACTCTCGTTGGGAATGATCTGACAAAGGTCTAGTTAGTCTGAGACGATCAGGGTAGAGATACCGGACGTATTCTCACAACTTGTGGTCACCCTAGACAACCCTGCACGCCTCACTTCTAATTTATGGTGATACGTGATCGTCGAGGCTCGGGAAGAAAAGGATTGTGGGCGTGCACTCGGTGTGCATGCTCAAGCACTAGTGAACGCGGGCTGGGCGCTACCTTCAGTTGCTACGTCGCCGTTTGACGCCGGAGCGTTTATCGCTCCCTCCATCGTCCTTTGACCCACATCCACTTCCATTACCTCCGAAAACTATTCTCCGAACCACTCACAATACCTGCTAACGAGGAAGACTCGACACGCAAGTAATCCACCAAACTTATCCTCTTTGCCAGGATAACCGGCGGCGGTATCCGGAGGTCCTGGGTCGGGCTGTATGTGAAGGGTTAGGAAGGACGAGACGCAATGCGTTCGTGAGCGATGGTGGTGCGTCATTAGAGCCGATAACTCATAGCGTGCGACCTAACGTGTATATTGTACACATATCGTCAGTCAGTGTATCTATAACAGCTTAACCGGCTTAACGTCAATGGTTCGGATCTCAAATGTTCATGGCGCGATGGCCATTCCTTCGGAACAGTCATCGGGTTACATGCAGTTCGTTTCTACGGAGGAGACAAGCCTGGACAACTGCGTCGCATTCCATCGGTCCGAATACAATGCATGCTGGACGTTTGAGGGTGCCTCCCGTCCAGTGGCCGTCGTCGTCGTCGTCAAAGGAACGAACGAGTGGGCGGTCGGATTATAGCCTATAGGTATGTCACCGCCCTGACCTGATACATTCAAGTCTCCACTCCACGAGTCCGTCAGGCGCGCTGACCGTAGTGCTTGGCTTCTCGTTTAGACAATGCCACCAATCCCCACGCTCTGCATTACATAAAGCCATATATCCCACCGGCCCATCCTCGCCCTTCTCTCCCGCCCGCTTTTTTCGCCCAAGCCATGTCGAACCCGGCCCCTGCGAATCCGGAAACGCCCTTCAAGCTTTTAGTTCCGGACTCAGATATCGACCTTCTACAGAGGAAGCTCGAGCTTGTCCGTTTCCCCGACGAGCTGGACGGCGCGGGTTGGGACTACGGCGCGCCTCTCGCTGACATAAAAAGGTTGACCGCCCACTGGAAAAGCGCTTTCGACTGGAGGAAGGCCGAGGCTGGGATCAACATGCTCCCGATGTTTACGCGCGACATCGAGGTGGACGGCTTCGGGACGCTGAACGTCCACTACGTGCATCAAGTGAGCGGGGTCAAGGGTGCGATCCCGCTGTTGTTCGTCCATGGGTGTAAGTGGCTGTTTGGTTGAGATGGAGGTCAGAGGCATAGCTCATCCCTTCGACCTGTTCCAGGGCCAGGGCATTTTCTTGAAGTGAGGAAGATGCTTCCTCTTTTGACCGCGGGCGGAAAGGACCACCCTAGTTTCCACGTTGTCGCGCCGAGCCTTCCTGGGTTTGGCTTCTCGGAAGCGCCACATAAGACGGGGTTCAAAGGACCTCAGTACGCCGAGGTGCATCCCGCGTTTTTATCCTTTGGGAACTGTTTTTGAATTGTCTTGCGTTTAGTTGTTCAACAAGCTTATGCTGTCTCTCGGGTACAATGAGTATGGTGTGTTGTCACTGTGATGTCGCTGTATGCGCCTTACTAACGACTTCTGCGGCACATAGTCTACCAGGGTGGTGATTGGGGACACATAGTAAGTGGTCGCATCTTCGCTTGTCACTCAGATACATGGGACGATACTGATCGTTCCAACATAGCTCGGGACGCATACAGTCTTCCACTACGGACACAAGCACATCAAAGCGTGGCACACGAACTTGCCCTTGTACGTTCTCCCGCCCCGCTTCGAAAAACCTCATGAACCAATCGTCAGTCACTGTACAGTCCCGAGCCACCTACGCTCACAAAGTTCCCTCTCCTCTACCTAAAATCCCTGCTCACGGTGCCATACGACCGAGCCGCTCAGCGCAGGTTGGCCTGGACCTCCCAATGGATGGTCCACGAGAACGGCTACTCAACGCAGCACGGGACCCGTCCACAAACGCTCGGATACGGCCTCTCCGACTCGCCAGTGGGACTTCTCGCGTGGATATACGAGAAACTAGTGGGGTGGACGGACAAGTATCCGTGGACCGACGACGAAGGTACACATCATCTCACTTCTCTTGCAACCCAGCAGCTCACCACTCTGAACCTACCACTTGCAGTGCTTGAATGGATATCTATCTACTGGTTCTCTCGTGCCGGACCAGCAGCGTCGACCAGGATATACTACGAGATGGGCAACGGTGGTTCGCAGTCTCTCGCGACCTTTCCGGGTTGGACGTCCGTCCCGCTTGGGGCATCGTACTTCCCCGCCGAGCTCATCCGCCTGCCCAAGCTGTACGTATTCGTCTTCTCGATGTCTTGTTCTACTTTCAAGGATGGGCTCTCACTATGTATTGAATAGATGGTCGCCTACGCTTGGAAAACTTGTGTTCGAGTCGGAGCACGATACGGGAGGGCACTTCGCCGCATTCGAGGTTCCGGAGAAGCTTGCGGGCGATCTTCGCAGGATGTTTGGGAAGGGCGGTCCTGCGTATGGCGTTGTTGCGGGAAAGACTGGATATGACGCATGAGGGTTCGGGCAGTGTCGAGCACCCTGAGGGCGAGGACGACATGTGTAAGAAACACAAGAGGATGCAATTCGCTATTGACTATAATACAGTGCAAGAATGGGCGATCATTGAAAGTGCTGCGCCTATCTAACCCCAATTACTAGCGATACAAGGTGTATGCGACATAAACAACCACAAGCAGGAACTGTATAAACAATCAAAATAAAGCTACTTCCCTGCTGCCGAGTCCCGAGCTTTCAAGTCCAGTATCACGAGCTCCAAGAACCATCGTAGCCAAGGCGTTATTCATTCAGCACAAGCCTTCAAGCTCGCCGCGCGCGCTTGACATCCCCGCCCTCGCCGACCTCGAGCGGCATGAACGGCTCTCGCATCGCCCCGTTCCCCAAGTGTTGGCCTGGGTCACCGTTCCCGTTCGGCGGGTTCTGCAGGCCCATGCCCTGCTGAGTACGGCGCGCTGACTGGATGCCCCTACACACGCGCATGTACACATAAGTAACCAATGTAGTCAGTAGAAGGCAGAGACGTACTGCATGATATCCGCGGTCCGCTTAAGATTGCCCGACGTGCCTGCACCGTTAGCAGAGCCATTAGTACGCGGAGCCGGTCCGCGGCCCTGTTGCTGTTGCTGCTGCCGGTAGGCACAACGTCAGTAGAGTATATGCGCAACGAAACGACACCACTCACCGCAGCGGGGAGGCTGAACCCGCCGCCCATGGACGGTGTCCTGGCACGCTCGCCATTCGCGCTCGACGACGAAGAACTACCCGATCGCGACTGGGCTGTGTTGGGATGCGACGTCTGCGGCCGCGACCCAACCGATGTCGACGCCGAGGCAGAACTCAGTTGTGCTGCAGGAGCGCGCTGGGCATTATTGCTGCCCCCGTTCGCCTGCAGCCAGTTTGGCCTTGCTGGGTGTGCAGAATCGCGCATCGGCATGTCCACGACTGTAGCTGAACCCGCGCTGCTAGTGGTGGAGTCCTCCGTGGCAGCACCCGCTCCTTCCTCGAAGTCGATCGGTCGGCCAACGCCATCATCGAGCCCGTCGAGGTCCACTGTCGCGTACAGCGCGTCGTCGTCGGACGGGAAATGGTACTCGTCTTCCTGCGAGTCCGCAGTCGCAGTCGCAGCCGCTGCCTGCGGTACTTCTGGTTGTGCTGCTGGTAGAGAAGTAGAGGCTGCAGCGACTGCAGCAGCGCGGGCGGCCTCGTCCTCGCGCAGTTGGGCTTCCTGAGCCTCCTGGATCGCCTTCAGTCGTGCAGCGTGCCGCTCTGCCGTTCGCTGTGCCATCCCACCCACGTTCGACGAGGGCCATCTCTGCGGCTCAGGCTCCTTCCCTTTCGCGTTGGGTGTCGATGTGGCGTTGGGGCGGTGGAAGGGTGCCGGCGGCGGAAGCATAGCTGAGGCTGGTTCGGGTTTGACGATAGGGCGGGAGGGACCTGCCACGGACGAAGAAGACGAGGATGTGTTGTGAAGGGAGGTATTGGATGTCGATGCCTGCGGTATGTTGGGAATGTTCGGTTTCGTTTCGTCGAACTCTGGGCGGCGGTGGAGATCGCTTCGATCAAACTTGGGCTATATACCACCAGTTAGCTCCCTGTATGCGCATATACGGTGAAACGTACTGGAGGGACTTTGATCTTGATGACCTCTTGGGTATAGTTCTTGTCATACAGACAGTTGCCTAGTAGGTTGCCGAAGTTCCGTAGGGATCGCTTCACGGCGTCCGTGACGGCCTCTTTCTTGCACTATATGCGCATGAAGACACGCACTAGAGGATGAGAAGGTGATACGCACCTTATCAAGAGCAGCGCCCTTGCTCTTCGAATTCTCCAGTAGACCATATCCAACATCCTCGTGAAACACTCCGTCCCGCAAGGTCACTCGCACAATTGCGGTAACCCCGACATTGAAGCGGCGCGACTCTTCGTTGAAGTCGATGAAGTCGATGGTAATGTTGACGACGCTTGAGCTCCAGCCGTTGAAACCGAACCTACTTGATGTTAGTACCTCTCTATAACCACTACTCAGGATGTGTACTTACACTTCGTTCGCGAGGTTGATGATCTTCCATCCTAGATCCGGTGAGGGGATGGGTGTGTGATAGAGCGAAAACAACATACCCTCAGCATATGTCAGCTTAGGACCTCCTCCGGGGCCTGGTCTCTGAGAGATGTATTCTGGGCCAAGCCTTTTGTCGAGCTTTGCCTGAAGGGTCGCGATCTTTTTCGCGCTTTCCTCCGACACATCCATGAAGGAGGAATCGGAGAAAGTAGAGAATTGCGATCCAAACGCACTTCCGCCTCCGTTTGTGCTGAACGAACCGTGCATCTGGGGTGCGAAAGACATAGGGCCGTGGGTTGCGATGTGTAGTGGTTGTCCGAAGGGGCCCCGGGGGGATTGTGCAGCCACGTAGGAGTCGACCAGGTGTGCGCTATAAGAGCCTGCGGTGGACATCGACGCATATAGCCAAAACAGAGTCAAGAGAGAGGCAAATGCAAGAAAGGCAAGGCGTCGGAACCGGCGAGAGCAGCAGTGACCCAAGATGAGCACGTTGAGAAAGCACGACGACAGTTAGGCGCGCGACGCGTCCAAACTTCGATCGCGTATTGGTCCCGTGAGAATATGCTACTGTCACGTGGATCAACATCTCCGGATTTGTCGGAATCGACTCGACCTGACTCTGTTCCCATCCACATTGACCGTTTTACGCATACATCCACGCCGTTCATCATGTACCTATTCTCTGCCCTGAAGGAGTCATAATCTCATCTGTGACATTCGGTCAATCCCACTTATCGTCGATCCAGAACAGCCATCGGACTACAATGACTTCAATCGTGATGAATGTAGTACGAATGCGACTTGAAGTCCTCATTGTCACCATCTTCCCAACTGTCTACACAGTTCGCGTGAGAGTCGGACAGATATCGGTCGGTCTGCAAGGTACGAAAATTCGCACCTGCAGAGATCCTCGAGTGTCTGACGTCGAGCTCGTAGCTTCAAACTCTGATGAACGTCAGAGCTACCGTCTTCAAATTTTTTGAGTTTGAGCCTATACTTACCGCGTATATGCGCCACCGTTACAACAAACTGTCCACTTCGCTTTACTTATTCCTACGTTCGAGCAATGGAGACGCCACAGTTGCAGCAAGCCCAGCGTTGTTAAGTCTTATGCGATTGCGGGGCCATAGTTCCAACGTAGGGCGGTAGAAGGCCTTGCTCTAATGGTAGGCCACAAGCAATTTATCATCGGTCCACGACCCACTCATTTCCACCTTCCAGCTCTCCATATCCACGCTAAAACATCAACCCGGTTTTCCCGTCCAACCCGGTGGAGATCTTTCATTCCGACGCGAACCGGGCTTGATTTACCGCCCCGAGAAGTCAGTCTTGTACCGCCCTTACCGGTCGGTTGTCAAAGTTGAGTCTCTCTCGATAGAGGTTGCCAGCACCGTTTTCTTCCCGCCAGCCTTCAGCATCGTCTCCCATGCACTCTGGCTATCCTGCATACCTTCATGGCAGAGGCGGATGTCATTTCCACTACTGACTCGTTGTGAGTAAGCTCATGGCCATTTGTCTAGATTCATTGGAAAGATCAACTATTACGCCGCTGCCGGTGAGTTAAACGCCTCGAATAATCACTATTCTTTCATACGACCCACCTATGGCGCGTACAGCTCTCATATTCTACGACTACTTCCTCCTCCTCGACCGCGAGGTTGCGTTCATTTGGAAGAGGGCCTTCTCCTCCTTGTCCCTTCTCTTCTTTGCTGTCCGCTATCCCACGCTCATCGCGGTTATCGGTGATCTCTTCGTGCTCAATGGATGGTCTGGCCAATCAAACTTGGTACGCACCTCCTTTTTCAGCGTATTGGGAATAGAAGGGGCTACTAACTTCCTTATTTTTAGAGGTGCGTGCAGCCGTCGGAACGCGCTCCGCACATTGAACTCGGTTGATCGCTGTGAACTACCGCAGCTGTGCTGTCCTTCTGCGCAGCGAGATCGCGTTCAGCTTCCTTGTGACTACAGCCTGTGCTGGTGCGTCCCTGCGAGTTGTCTCTCCTATTCAGTTACAAACGCGGACCTTGTAGTGTTCTCCGCCTTGCGGGCGTTTGCGCTATGTGACGGAAACAATTGCATCCTTGGCGCACTGCTGCTCTGCGGTATCATCAACCCCGCCATCACATTGGTAAGCTTGCCTCGAGGCTCTCATAGGCCCTCATACGCGGACCAGGAAGCTTACTAGAATCTGAACTCTAAAGTACGCTTTGGGGGTAGTTCAGCGTCCGTTGTTGATGACCTACCCGTCCGTGACATGTGCGTTAGACGTTACGATCTCGGCGGACGTCTTCGAGAAGTGAGCCCCACGTTCTCGTCTTGTTCCAGCACTGACATTCGTTTCAGTTGTGAGTAGTCCCTCTCCCATATTACTATCTGAAGAGACACATTCGAGTCTCCAGGGATGATCGGTGCCCGTGTGGCTGCGATTGTCGCGGATGTCGCGGTGTTGGTTCTGACGTGGATACGGACTTGGTCGCTCCGGGTTGAGGCGTCCCGCATCAACTTCAACGCGTCCGTCACGACGACGCTCTTGAGAAATGGTCCGTGCATACCCTGTCTATCCCTTCTGTTCTCGTAGGCTGACGCCGTTCAGGAACTTGGTACTTCATGTGCGTTACGGCGATGGTGTCGGATACCCATTCCTGACCTGAATTCGCTCTACGTCTAGTGCAGTGCTCCTAGTCAACCTCATCGGACTGGGCTTCAGTAGATCCCTCTTCGTACGTCGTCCAACCCTTCCCTTATGCCTCGCGCCCTCATATCTCCACCATCCACCTCAGCTCGCTCGGCCCCTGACTTCATGGATCGCGACGTAGATATCCTTACACCTTCCTTTTTACACCCTTCCTAACCCTTGAACTCTGCACAGGCTGACCGCGCTCCTCACGGAACGCTTTATGCTCGACCTCCTTCAAGCGTCTCAAGGCCACGCGCAGCCACCCCTGACGATCGCTGGGCTGTCTTCGATCGCGTTCTGTGCCAACTCAGATCTCCTCCTCCTGGGGTCGATGCAAGACGAGTACTGTATGACCAGCGCCCCTTAACGGGGCCATGGTCCGCGCACTCTTCGAGTCGAGACTGCACGGAGAGATAAAGCCATGCGCATGGAGAGGGAACTCACGGGGCGTGTCGTCCCGCTATTGCTGTAACGCTACACTACGCTACGTACAGTTGTGGATAGTAGTACGCTGATGCTGGGTATAGTATTCATCCGGTGGTGTTGGTATCGGTCGTCAGGACCTCGGAGGCTATCCCCGCTGTCCTTCGTAACGTTCGTGTGTGTGTATGTATGGGCGAACAAGGGGAAAAAAGCGGCAGCGGCAGCAGCAAGACTAGGGAGACACTTGGGAGACAACGAGAAAAGAGTGTGGTGCGAGTGCGGTCGCGGAGGTCTGGTTAAGGGAGTGTGGCGGCTCAGCGGAGCGTACAGTATATACAGTGCGAGGGGGGCAAGCTTCTAGGGTATCAGAATCCACGGGTAAGAAGCGCGTGAAAAAGCGTCCAGGGGACGGTCCGGAGCCGAACGCAGACGCGGAGGCGGACCTATGGGGGGTGTAGGCGACAAGGCGGGGGTAACGACGAGGAAGTGTCGCTCCGGGTGCGCGTCTTCGCTTGCGGCGCACCAACCGTGGACGCGCGTCCCAGAGGGCGGCCCCTCGTCCCACCCCTGACACGCGTGCTGCCGCCGTCCACTGTGGCGAGCCGACGCCGTACGGGACGCGGGGACAAGGGCGTTATCGGTGTTACTCCCCCATCGTACTCTCCGTAATGCCCTCGCGCGCGGGGGGGTGTGCGAGGGGGCGTGAAGATCAGGCTGGGAGGGCTGCGCAGGAGGATCGGCGACTGGATCGGGAGTGCTGGGGGGTGCATCGCCTGGGTCCGCAGGCGCGTCGCGAGGTGTTCGAGCGGGTCGTGCACGCGCGCAGGCTCTCGCGTCGGAGGATGGTCGCACCCGCGTGGCCTTGTCTCGATGGCTTCTCGTATTGGGGGCGTCTCGAAGCGCACCGCGCTGCCAGTGCGGAATTCGAGGGGCGACTCCGGGGGCACGTGGAGGGTCGTCTCGGACGTCGCGGACTCAGAGAGGAGGGTGTCGCGGCGCAGCATGAGGGTGCACGATTCGCGCGTCGACAGCGCGGACTCAGCGGAGCCCGAGTCCCCTGCTCCTCGGGAATCTGCCGGGGGTTTGTCACCATCTTGTTGAGTTATGCTTGGAGACGGATGGGGGAATCGCAGACGTACCGAGAGAAACAGTCGAAGCTCTATTTTCAGCGCGCCGCCGCCGTCGCCGCCACCACCACCACCCTCCGACAACCGCCAGGAGGAGGACGAAGCCCGCTACTCCGACACCGATTATCGCACCTGGGACCGTCGTTGGTGAACTGACTTGCGGACCCATAGTGGATGCCGCATTTTCGGGTATCGTACTGGTCGTGAGCCTTGTTGAACTTGGAATAGCACTTGAGGTGCTCGAGGAAGAGCTCGAGGCGATAGTGGTCATGGTCGTCGAAGATGCCGGGGGGAGAGAACCGTTGGAGTGCGAGCTCAGGCTAGAAGAGCTACTGCGTCCCCTGCGGTGTAGGGAACCATCCTGGATGTCGGAATCCGAGTCATGAATCGTGACGATCGCGGCATGGGATAGAGATACGCCCGCACAACCGAACGTAAGAAGAAGCAAGGGCAGAGGGAGGGAAGAAAAAGGATGTCTGCCCATCGCAGCGAACGAACGTCGGAAGCGGGGGTGGAGGTCGCCCAAAGGTAGCCCCGCGCCGTCGTCTCCATATTTTAGTAAATTTCGCTCGTGAGCGAGAGGAGGTGCGATGTACCTGAGGGGAAAAGCGCGCGAGGCGCATCATGGTCGTCGTGTGCGCGGTGGACATGTTGGGCCTGAATGCAGCCATGTATGGCAACTAGACTGGCAATCGGCCAAATCGGAGGGAGATGTTTCGGCACCTTCGTCCCGCCGAGTCCTATAGCTGGTGCTTGGGGCTCTTCGTTAGTTGCTAGTACTTACTAGTACCCAAGTTACTACGACAACTTCTACAGCGTATGATGATCACTGTCTGGAGAATGTTCAAATGCTGAGATAGCGCTCTGCCAGGGAATCGATATCGGAAGCCACAGTTCCCACGGTCACTGGCATACCTCATACACAATATTGAACGGTGCTGTATGTCATAGATATTGCCCCTTCGGGCAGACCTGGCCACCGTCGCCATCCTACTGGTATTGTGATGGGTAAGTTGCTCTCGAGCCATGGCCAAGCCCAATGAATTGGATGGTTTATGCGCCCAGTGCCCACCCCAGATTGTCTCAGCACAGTTGGCCGTCGCACATTACTTAACCAGTAGTTCTTTCAAGCCCTCGGTCCGAAACGACGCACATCGAGCTTCGGGCGGGCTTACGCCCGCCCTCGCACGGTGTAAGGCTCCTCGCCAAATCCGTCACCACCGGAAAACCGTACTGAGCCAGGAATGCCCAGTCACCTTCTGCCGCCCTACACCAGTCGTAGTATCGCGTAAGAGATGAGGTTAGTACCCGCGGAGTTGCCGGGGAGATACTAAGGTAATGGGGTGAAGGTTAAAATATAGCATTCACAAGGAACGTCGGACTCCATGACGAGACGTAAATAGCCAGATCCCCCGGTGTTCTCCACTTGGACGAACCGGAGTGGTCATCGACGAGCGCTCCGAGCCGTCGCCCAGGGCGGCAAGAAAAGGTGCTAAGGGTCCTTACTGATAAAATTTCCAAATGTAGAGTTCTCCATGTGTTGATGGCACCGCTAACATGGACTGCATTTGCTGCAGGATAGACCTGGACTACTAACGTGGCCAGGCATACCCCCGCAGTTGCCACGAAGGGTATTGCTGCAGGAGAAAAAGGCGAATATGCATAAGTAAGCAGAATGGCCGTGCACAATAGCCCTGCCACACCGCAGCCTGGGCACAATCTGCCTCTGCCGGTCCGTGTGCCGCCACTGTTCCATCCCAATCGCCGATGAGATTTCGATAGCGCCGCAATACGCCAACATACGCGCCATTCGCTGATGCCTTTCCTATGCAATACGGGATACCGGTTTCAACAGCGGGGCGAGGGAGATATTTACATACTGCAAACTGAAGTGAACATGACCACCGTGAAGATAATATTGTACAAGTGGGAATGACGAAAAACGAGACAGTCGCAGAAATTCCAGTGGACAGCTGATGATGAAAACCCAAACGAATCCGCCAGGAAACTTAGTCTCGGGGCATTCCTTCAGAACGAGAAGCGGGATGCAGACTCGACCTCCGGGACAGATCTGTAGAAACTTCTCGTGATCGTAATCTAGGGGCCTCGACAGTGCCAGTAGTTCCCCAAGACTGGGGCACGGGTCTGCACCGACGTTCGTCCTCTACTCACTGGATCCACTTACCGACTTCGAATCGATGCACATCCCCTGGAGCCTTGAAAGCAAAGCCTGCCATGAACCCGATGGTTAATCGTCCGCGTAAAAAGACTCGACGTCGGAAGCAGTTAAACACTTACCCTGCCGTCTACGGTTTCAAGAGCCCTCGGGCTAGCTTGAAGCTCCCTCGTCGCAGCCTCGCCCGGGGAGTGGCGAGACTGAATATGGCGGTCGAGGTCATGGTTCCGGATGAAGCTCTTGTTGCACTCCGCAAAAGGGCAGGCATGGGTCCGTGCTTTCTTAACGTGTACATCGTTTTCATGGACCTTGAAGTTATGAGTGCCGGAGAAGGCTGGAAACAAATACTGAGCTGGTACTTAGAGCAGCTGAGGCATCCAAGACTTACCCGCTTCACATCCGGGCCAAGTGCATTGGAAATACTTAGGCGGCACCATGTCGTGAAGGGGGGACGGGCGCGCTGTGCTTTCGTAGGCTCGTCTCGGGCCGATGATCGAGTGTCCACGGGAAGTGTGCTTTTTCAGGTCGACAGCGCGTTTGTAGATTTTCCCACATACGGCGCATGCAAAGGACCGTAGCACAAAATGGACTTCATTGATGTGTTGTTTGAGGTTCCATTTGGTGGACAGTCCTGCATCGCCAAACTGATGAGCACATCGACACAAGTGGCAAGGCGATACACTTCACCTACCTTTGTGACATATGTGGCAGACGGACTTTGTAGCAGAGCCCTCGGCGTTCTGACGGAGTAGATTGTCGGCCAAGGATAGTCCAGCGTTGAAACACTGAGCGAGATCGTCCATGGATGCAGAGAAGACAAAACTAGGCAATATTGATATCGATGACGAGCGACTGGCGGCAATGCTGAGACTCTAGGTTGAGATTGTCCGGGGGTATGGGGTTGAATATCAGCATGGGGTGGAGGAATGGGTATTTGTACCTCTGGAGAGAGGGATATACTTTCGTGCTGCTTGGTGCTGCAGGACTCGGAGCTGCAGCACGAGCATCGTGATCGGCGCAAGCGCTTGAAAGTTCAATTGCACCCCAAACGCGTGCGGAACAGGCACCAATGCTAATGTCAGTACCGCGCCCGCAGACATTCCACACCTGAGCCAAGGTTTGCAGCAGCTCAGAAGTCGCTGAAGATGAAGGCGGGCTGCGACGACACTCCAAGGTTTAATAGAAGCCTCCTCGTCGCAGACTTCCAACCTTCTTCCTGCGGCCATAGACACCTCCGTTCCCACCCGTCAACATTCAGTGGGGATCACAGGGTCTAGTCTTCCCTCGATCTCGACTCCGCATCACAACTACAGCCCAGATGGCACCTTGTCCAAGTCATGCAAACATGGACGCAAATTCTTTCTGAGGCCTGCCGAGACAACTGAGAGCTCCATACAGAGAGACAAAAATGAGAATGGCCATAAGAACGAAGACAATCACAGTATGGTCACTGTCATGCAGCACTGGCAGTATCATACAAGTTACGAGTGACGCGAAATCCGAACGCGCAGGTATTCTGAACGAAGTAAACAGAAATATGCATGGAATAATGGAAGCGAAAAATGGACCGAGAGAGTGTAGGTTTGAAAACAGGACGCAACCACTTCCGATGGGGACCTCTTGAAACCTCCCACAGCCCCGGGAGTGGTCCCCTTCTGAAGTGTCTGCCCTACTCCCCTCCCTCCACACGTGATTGACGTACCGATACGAGCGATTGAGAAGAACGAATCTTGACATGGGTGGTGTGGCTTCAAAGTGAACCCTATTGTGAATGCAAGACTCAGTTGCCAAGTAAACACCAACATTAAATGAGAAGGGTACAACTTGAACACAGCACACTTACAGTACTCTACTCCTTTTGCTTTCAACCAGTACGCGCATCGCCGCACTCAGCTGGATGGCGCTTCTGCATATGATTATCGAGATCGAATTTGCGGCTGAAGCCCTTATTCGCTTCTGCTTTCGGGCAGCCAGCAACGGGGCAGACGTGATCACGGATCTTGTAGTGGACGCCCTTCTCGTGGACCTTCAGGTTGTTTGTCCGAGCAAAGGCTATAAAATGATGAGTTTGCCCTCACGCTGGAGTTGTTATAGTGGACTTACACTGCAAACACTTGGGCCAAGGGCAAGCAAATATCTTCTCAGTCGACTGCTTGCGCTTTTTCTTACCAGTACTGGTCGCCGGCTTCTTAGAGGAAATGTCCTTACAAGCCTCGTTGATGTGCTTCCTTGGTCCGGTAGCGTCAGGGCTAGGGTAAGGACTAGGCGAGGATGGCGCAGTCTCCGCCTTGTCCGGGTGCATGGACATCTGCATATCGCTACCCGGACCGGAAGCACCTACTGGTGCAACACCGTAATCGTGCTCCTGCAGTTGCTCCTGGCCATTGAAGGAAGCTTGCGGGCAGCGATATCCAGGTGGCATCGGGAGACTACTACTGAGCACAGACGGGTTGATAGTACCTGCGCCGGCAGAAAAATGTGCACCTCCGCCATTGTCCATGCTGCCGCCATACGACCACAGAGCGCTTAGATTCATGTGCGAGACGTCCTCCTCCCGGCGAATTTTGTCTGTGAAATGGGCGGCGGCGGTGGGCGGGAAAAGGCCTGCGGTAGGGTAACCATAGCTCGGAGGAGGGCGGCGGACATCTGCTGCGGCAGCACCGTCCATGTGCTGCCACGGCGGCGGCCCGTAGCCCAACCGGACGAGGGGGGAAGGGTATGGGGAGGGGGGCGCATGAGGGAATATGGCCGGCGTACCGAAAGCGACCTCCGGACCAGCCACGACGTGCGTACCCTCGTCGGGACCGAAGAGCTCCTCGCCCTTGCATTCATCTGCTTCCGCGCTCCACGGGTCGAAGCAGGGAGGGCTGAGAGGCCCAACGGTGGAGTGGTCCGAGTCGGAAGACTCAGAGAACAGGGATGGTGTCGGGTAAACCTTGAAGTCCGCAGAGCCGACGGGGTCGAAGGTCGGCATTCCGTCGCACTGAGGAAAACGCGTCCAGCCGTCTAGGAGGGCGAGGGTACGATCGTCGACGTGACATTCGGAAAGTCGGGAGTCCACATCGGAATCGAACTCGTAGTTCTCGGGGTTGTGCCCGTCGAGAAAGAAATGTTGCTTTACGATCTGCTGATGGCGTAGCGTTGCGCTAGCCTTGTCAGGCGGAACGTTCGCGAAAGGATCGTCGAGGGAAAAGGCTACCATTCTATGGTATGAATAACGCGGTGATGGTGGTGTCTGTGCGGGGACGGAGATGCGGGACTCGGGAGGAGGCGCCCCGAAGTGCCGTCCATCCAGCGAGCGGCGATATGTACACTCTGCTTTTACCGCAGCCACAACTCTCACTTCTCGGACTCCATGATTCAATCCTCTGTCCAAACTTTCGAGCTGCGCGTACTCACTACCCATGGGAGCGTACGTGCATGATGAGTGCCATCTATGCACGTATTGGCCCGCGGTGTTGGACTGTCTCTTGGACCCAGTCGCGGTGGACGTAAAGGAAGCTGGGAACATACCGCAGCACTGCAAGAGGACGACCTGACCAGCCCGTCTCAGGTCGCATTTCGGGAGAGAACGGCATGTTCCAGGAGGTGGAATTAGGCGGAATCTCCGAGTCGTAATGCGTAAATGACAAGGAGGTACGTGAATTGTATATTGCACCTCTTTCGTCGGAGCACCGTTGACTGGCTCTTGTGCCGCAGGTCGAGAATCTGATGCATGCATGATGGCCTTGTCATGTTCGAGCCCATTACTCTAGTTGGATCACAAGAAGCGTGAATGAATGCTCGCGGAAGGTCCAACGCCCACTCCATTCTTCGGTGCGTGTCTTCACGGTCACCTCGCTCTCCTTCCCCCATCCATTCTGCGCCTTCACGTCTGGATGCCACAGCTCGTGGACTTGTACTTGCGTTCCGGCGCGCTCGAACGCGAGGCGTAAGGGGACGTCGTAGCTACGCGTCTCGCTCCGGTTTACGACCGCGAGTCGAAGGCTGCGCGACTTCGCGTCCGGGTCACTGTGCAAAACGGCGGATACGTCCAGATCGCTCGGGGCACCCTTGATAGTCGATATCCAGCGCGGAAGCGTTTCCCCCGCGAACTTTGGCGACGTAACTGATACGTTGACAGAGGTTCCATCGCGCATATACTTGGAGAAGAGGTAGAGCGGCCAATATATGGTCTGCCGGAATAGACTCGTCGCGCTAGGTGCAGCGCGTGAATTGCTATCCCACATCGAATGGCACGGATAGGTAAGTCCGACGTACCTTGTTATGATGGGCGAGATTACATTGACACTCTGTGCGATGCATGCGATATCCACCACATCGGCCTGGCGCACGAAGACGTTGAGCCAAGAAGCCATTGCCAAAGCGTCCGCCAAGTTATAGAACTGCTCCAGTCCGTTCTCAGGAGTGCCTGCCGGACGATAAGGTGAGCTAATTCTGTTGATGCATTGGCGTGCGTCGTGTCGTACCAACTGTTTCGTCCCAGATACCGTACTCGTCGAATGCGATTTTGATCGACTTGTTCACGCCTTTCCCAAACCGCTATGAGCCGCTCAGTACGTATCCTCGCACCCGAAAGAAGCGACCAACCGCCTTACTGATCAATCCTTTACAGACTTCAATCGAGTACTCCGCTGCATCAGGTCCATACACAGACCTCCCGTACTCCCTCTCAGCCAGGGACCTATCTCTTGGCCCGAATCCTGTGTATAGGTGGATGCTTGGCGGCGTCAACCTACGGCCAGCTCGTGCGCTGATGCGACTCACCTGTGCACATTGACCTTGTCCACCAATTCGTCCAACACGACTCCGTCCCAATGGTTGATACCTGTTTCCCCGCATCCTACCAAGACAACGCCCGGATCGACTAGTCGGATGGCATGAGCCCATTGGCGTGCTTTAGTCGCGTACGCTGCAGCTGTCTGCTGTCCGACCTGCCATTCGCCCCAAACCTCATTCCCAAGACCCCAGTACTTCACGCCGTATGCCTCATCGCGCCCTGTATGCCTCCGACGCAAGTTCGCATAATAGCTGGTCGTTGGTCAGTTTCATGCTCGCACTACGCGCGTGGTCGTACTGACGTATCTCCAGTCCCGTTGCAGTACTCGACCCAGTGAAGAGCATCTTCTAGGGTCCCGGTACCCATGTTCAACACGATATACGGCTCGATCTTTGCGGCACGGCACCACGCAATGAATCTTCACGACAACGCGGTCAAGGCTTATAGCCACTGAAGACGACTAGTTGCACCTACTCGTCCGTCCCGAACTGGTTGCTCTCCTCCCCGTTCCACGCGAGTTCAGGTCTCTTCTTGCGTTCCTCCCGCGGCCCGATCCCATCCTTCCAGTTATACGAACTCACGAAGTTCCCTCCGGGCCACCGGATGAGCGGCACGCGTAGTTCGTCGCGCAGCAGCTCCAGGACATCGGCGCGGAAGCCCTCTGGAGTTAGCAGCTCTGGCGGCGTTTCAGTGAATTCCGCCTCGGGGCATGGCTTGCGCGGGGTATGAGGAAACGTCGTTCTTGTGGATGGCAGGATCCCGCCGTAAATGCAGCGTCCCAGGTGCTCGAGGAACCCGGAGAAGATATACGGCGAGACGGGAGCGATGGGGGAAGAGGGGAAGATGTCTATCGCAGGTGAGATTTCCTCCACTGTTTCGTTGGACATCTTGTGGCCCAAACTGACGAGACAATACCAGACTTGGGCCAAGGACGCGACGCGGATGATGTGGATGTGAGTTAACCCGTCAGACTGCTCCCGCCGCACTCTTAACTCGCCCCCAGGTGGTATCGCCCATGATCACCAGTTGGGTTGCCATGAACCGGCCCACGGTCCGCGTGACGTAGCGGACCGACGGGTCACGATAGGACGAATGTGCGAGGTTATTCCGCCCGGGCTGGGGGTGTATCCATCCTACCTACGCTATTCCAACGCGCCTGCAATTGCGATAGGTTACGACAGTCCATGAAACCGGAACTGTGCGTGTTGGTCACGTCTCAGGACCGAGAATGGTGAATGACAACTCTGTACTTGCTTCAGAACTTTGACACCAAAACTCTTAGCGCGTAAGGTGCTTCTTCTCGGGTATCTCACGACGAATCAGTCCTTCGAACGACCCCGATCCCGTTACCGCCAATGTCGTAACAAGACGTGCTTTGGCGTTCTCGCGGTCCGACAAGGACATCACATGGACAACTCAAGCGCACCGCGTATCGCGTAGCTCCTGCTATGCTCTTGCTCCCA
Organism: Ganoderma multipileum BCRC 37180; assembly: GCA_000338015.2. Classification (NCBI taxonomy): domain Eukaryota; kingdom Fungi; phylum Basidiomycota; class Agaricomycetes; order Polyporales; family Polyporaceae; genus Ganoderma; species Ganoderma multipileum. The sequence continues at coordinate 47,208 of BACB01000580.1, read as the reverse complement.
TCTGTGCCTGGTATAACGTATCGTGCGGGGCCGGTCCTCGGAAGACAGGGCATATATAACGTGGGGAAGCAGACAGTTGTTGCGCCGCCGCCGACAGGTTCATACGTTGCGTTCGTGTTGGGACCTTGCAACCATGCCGCTTCCACCGAAGGTCCGTCTGGTCACGTTCGATAGTGTAGGAAAGAACTGATGGTCGTCTCAACGATAGGTCTACACTTGGCTGTGCGGTCTGTTTGCTGCGCTAGGGTCGGTGACGTTCGGGTACGACCTAGGCATCATCGCGTCTGTACTGGTGAGTCGCGGCGCAGACGGAGGATGCGTTGCTCAGACTGAATCGTCCCCTCGAAGCCTTCGGAAGACTTCAAGAAAACAACCGGAAACCCGGACGCGACAGCGCAAGGATTCATCGTAGGGTGTCTACTCCTTGGCGCCTTCGCTTCGTAAGTCTCCTCAGGCTTTCTCTCTACACGGTTGCTTACTCTTTGGAAGGAACATATATGTTGGGAACCTCGCGGACGCCATTGGACGGCGCGCCTCGATCCTGGCAGGTTGCATCGTCTTCCTTCTTGGGGGGACCATCCAAGCCAGCGCGCAAAACATTCACTATATGTATGGGGGACGATTCCTCGCGGGGATGGGTATCGGCATGCTCGCGATGCTCGCGCCACTATATCAAGCAGAGATCGCACACCCGAGTATCCGCGGTCGTCTCACCACGCTACAGCAGTTTATGCTCGGCATCGGTGCTCTGATCGCGTCTTTCATCGGGTACGGATGTTATCATGGTTTGTCCGGACCAGCTCAGTGGAGGATCCCTCTCGGTATGTCTTTCGGTGGCTCTTTCGCCAAGACGGCCTGCTGACGGTTGCTTGCAACAGCCATTCAATTGACTCGTAAGCACCCAACCGAACTCTCGTACCTGTGCTAACGGGTGGCCGGCCATGTAGCTGCACTTCCGCTTGCTTTCTTCATCTTGTGAGTATCATTCGTAAGGTCTCCTCGAAGGCTTTCTCACCGACACGTGCACAAGGCTCCTTCCCGAGAGTCCACGCTACCTCGCGATGAAGGACCGAAACGAAGAGGCTTTGTTTGTACTTGCCCGCCTACACGCGCATGGCGACATCTACGACCCTTTCGTCGTTAGCGAGCACAAGGAGATCCTTGCGCAGGTTCAGATCGAGCGGCAAGAGACTCGCGACGCATGGACACAGCTCTTTACAGCCAAGAGCAACTTCCGTCGCCTTCTCCTCGGTGTCGCGATCCAGTTCAGGTCTGTTTTTGACCTGAAGTCATCGTAAATTGGCGTGGCGGGTACTGATACCATCGGACAGTATCCAGATGACTGGTGTCAGCGTCATCCAGTACTACGCGCCGACCATCTTCCAGAGCATCGGCATCGACACTTCGACCACGCTCGGGCTTCAGTCTGGCAACTCGGTAGTCGCCCTGATTGGAGAGGGCTTGTGCGTCTGGTTCATCGATCGCCTTGGCCGAAGGGGTCCCTTCATCTGGGGCAATGCTCTATCCGGGTTGACGTTTGTGATCGGTACAATCATTATCGCGATCTTCCCGGCGGAGACGAACAACCACAATGCTAGCAGGGCGTTCGTGTCGATGACGTGGTTGTTCAACCTCGTCTTCTCTTCGTGCCTTGGGCCGCTGTCTTGGGCAATCCCAGTCGAGATGTTCAACAGCGCAACGCGCGCGAAGGCGACGGCGATAACATCTTCTGCGGCGTGGATATCCAACTGTACGCCATCGTTACGAATCTGTTTGCTCCCTTATATGCTTACATCGAGGACGTGTTTTAGTTATGATCGCCCAAGTGTCACCCATTGCTTTCGATAAAGTTGGTGAGTGTTGCTCTCCTCGACGACGATCAGATCTGGAATAACTCATTCAAGTTCTCTCCAGGTTGGAAATACTACCTGGTCTTCGCTATCTGCGGATTCAGCAACGCGCTATTCTTTTGGGTACGTTATGAGGTGCGCTTGTATGCGAATTATGTGGCTGACTCTGCCCGTGCGTCCAGGCATTCCTTCCTGAGACCAAAGGCATTCCTCTCGAAGAACTCGACGCATACTTCGAAAGCGTTCCCATATTTGTTCCCGGTTCGACCGTGCATGTACCCGACGCGCAGACTCGCGAAGAGGAGCTGCGTCATGGGAAGGTCATCGCGTCTGAAGGTGACGAGCTGGCGGTGGACGAGAAGGATAAAAGCACCACCATCGAACACGTCTGAGGATCCCACTCTTTGACTTTTCCCTTGTGATGGTCGTGCTTTATGGGGTCTCATCCTGACCCTTCTAGACGACGAGTACGTTTACACTCTTGCCTTGGATCTCGCGTTTTCGTATTCTCACTATGACCACCGTAACCCGCCCGCGCTTGCTCCAGCTCACTTCTCCGACACTCCCAGCCGTCGCGATACATACTAATGTTGTCGAGGTCTGTCGTACTAATAATTAGTTTATACCAATCGGACGTCCTTGCAGCAGGCCCTTCGCCCTGAACTCCTACCTGTGCACCTCCACGAAGTGCGCGACGCGCTGCTGAGATTCGCGATCACATGATGTATGCGCAGGGCGTGCGCCACCTCAGGTGGTGAACTTACACCAAACCGTGACGTCGGTTTGGTCTTCGTATTACGCTGACCTCTATAAGATGCAACAATATAGTCGAAGACCACATCCCCACTTGGTGCGCGCAGTGTCTTCTCTCTTGTCTTCCTAATTCCGACTCGACCTCAAGTTCAGCATCCACCTCCCGGAGCAACATCTCAGCCATGCCACAGTTTGACGCAGCGAAAGGATACGAGAAGATAACACACTCCCGAAGTAGGGTGAGTGGTAGTCGTACGAACCGAACCGCTTGACTGAGGTTCAAGGCCTTCGTCTTGCACAATCCCAGGGCATGGTCGCAGGAGTGGTGGCCGTCACGACGGGGCTTGGCCTGTTCTGGTACGCTCAACAGAAGTACGACGAGAAGAAGGAAGCATCCCCTTCTGCAGCCGCCGTCCCGACATGTGCGCACCGAGTTCCTCGTCTCTCTCGTTTGGGGACCGTTCTGCGTCCGTGCGGCAGGCTCACCACGCGCCGACCGTTGCAGGGCAATACCGTATGACCCAAGAGGAGCGGCCGCGTTCAGACCAGGAGCAGCCCCTTGGGCATCGCGTGAGCGACCCGATCGAGCCCATCGGGCCTAGGGACCTGCCCACTCCGAAGAACCCCGCGGCGGACGATGGCCTGAAGGAGGTTGCCTTGACGAAGGTGCAGGTGATTGGCCCACCATCCTTCTAAACGCTCGTGGTGTTCAGGTCGTTGACAAAATCCTGCCGTTGGGTACTGTACTGCCTCATACAGGGGAAGGCGAAAGATGGGGAGTATCAATCGGGGGAACCCTCACAAGTCCGAGCTGAAAAGCCCTCCCGCTAAGAGCTTATCACAGCCAAGGTACGCCTACTCCTCCACCGCCCAGTTGATGCCTTTGACACTGAATAGCACTGTTATTTTTTGCGGCCCATACAGAAATATGTAACGAGCCCTGGGCGCCATAGATTGGACGAAGCGAAACAGGAGAGCTGTGGGCGATAGGACCCAAGACCAAGTCCTTGAACTGTCGTCCCGGCTTGTATCCACATGCAGCAATGCTCGATCTATACCGAATAATGCACCCTCACGCACTCCAGACAGATTCGCATCGGCATAGGCTTTTATCACTGGTCTGTTCCACGTCGATGATTGTGGAGTCTTCAAGCATCGTATCCCGTCTTCGCCGGAACGACACCATACGCGGGCCCACCCTTCCCATACATCCTGCGAAGGTCTCCAGCAAGCTTCTCTGGTACCTCGAACGCCGCGAAATGCCCCCCGGCGTCGTGCTCCGACTCGAACACAACCTTCCCAAGCATGTTCGACCACCTAGAAAAATAAGAGTGTGAGCGCATTCTCGGGGCTAAGACTGTGAACGCGCACAGTCTCGGGAATTGCACGAGCTCGCCGGGGAAGTACGACACCCCAAGGGGGACAGACGTCCAGGCCCCAAGCCGGGGCAGCGCCAGTGCGCCTCCATCGGACATCTCGTAGTATATCCTCGCCGCCGCCGCCGGACCGGCGCGCGAGAACCAGTAGATGGAGACCCATTCGAGGACTGCAGCAGCGGTGTAGTCATATCTCGTCAGAAGCCCCGTGACTCTGGATGAGTGGAAGCGGGAAGGACGCACCTTCGTCGTCGGTCCAGGGGTACTTGTCCGTCCACGTCACGAGCTTCTCGTAGATCCACCCGAGGAGTCCTACCGGAGAGTCGGCGAGGCCGTACCCGAGTGTCTGCGGACGGGTCGATTGCTGCGTCATGTAGCCCCTCCCACGGGCCATCCATTCTGACGTCAGAGCCGACCTGCGCTGAGTCTTTTTGTCGAACGGAAGCGTGAGGAGCGTTCTTGTATACAGGAGAGGGGCACTCGTGAGGGAGGGTGGATTACAACTATGGGACATGGTCGATCAGCTTATCGAGGCTCTCGAGGGGTCGGGCAAACGTACAACGGCATGTTCGTGTGCCACGCTTTGATGTGCTTGTGCCCATATTGGTGCACTGTATGCGTTCCAAGCTACATCAGGGATCAATACCCCACCACTGGGTCTGAAGAGATGGTGCAGCCTACGGTATGGCCCCAATCGCCTCCCTGGTAGACTGTATGCGACGAAACGGTGAACAAGGCGCATACAGCTATGTCTCCGGGTTAAACGCACCATACTCATCGTATCCAAGAGACAACATGAGCTTGTTGAGCAACTGTATGCGCGCAAAACTATGAGAACGGGCGCCGCATAATGTCGGGGGGCTACTTACCTCGGCATACTGAGGTCCCTTAAACCCTGGCTTGTGCGGGGCCTCCGAAAAACCGAATCCAGGCAAGTTTGGCGCAACGACATGAAAACTGGGTTGGTCCTTTCCACCCGCCGTCAGAAACGGAAGCAGCTTCTCCACTTCGAGGAAGTGTCCTGGCCCTACGCAGTTCCTCCATGAGCTTACCCCCCTCAGAGCCAAATGGGCACTCACATCCGTGAACGAACAACAGCGGGATCGCGTTTCTGACTTCGCTCACTTGGTGAACGTAGTGCACGTTCAGCGTTCCGAACCCGTCCACCTCGACGTCGCGCGTGAACATCGGGAGCTGGTTGATCTCGGCCTCGGCCTTCCGCCAGTCGAAGCCGTTCTTCCAGTAAGCAGCCAACCTCTTCACGTCTGCTAATGGCGCGCCATAGTCCCATCCTGCGCCATCCAACTCGTCAGGGAAGCGGACAAGCTCCAGCGACCGCTGGAGGAAGTTGAGGTCTGCATCTGGCACCGCGACCTTGAAGGGCCTTTCTGTCATTGTCGTGTCCGACATTGAGGAGGTGTGGGGAGAGAAAGGAAGAGAAGGAATCGAGAGGGCGGAAGGGTGACAGTTAAGAGTTAGGTGGGGCTATAAAAGATGCGAAAGCACAACAGTCAGCTGATGCCGCAGTATTTCCATTCATCAACCCCCGGAATGACATGCCTGTAGACTACGATCCCCCAATACGCCCGTATGTGACCGTTGGAGACACATTCGAGTTCCGCAGAATGTCCGCTTACATCGTATTCGGCTGGAAAAACAGGCTTTACATGCTGAGATACATTGCACACGTTGCATATCTTGTCAGCGTTTCGTACCCTTGCGTAGGTTCGTCAGACCGGATGACGACGCCGACCTACATATCACTGCAGCCAAACGTGAGACAGAGTCAGGTCAGAACCTAAGTCCAACTCAAGTACGCACCTTCGCCATCCACGGATCAACACATGCTAGTGATACCGTCTTCCCCTCTACATGACCACGGAGCTCGCGCACTCCAAGGCTTCCATGGAGCTCTGACGCGGACGGCCGAGGGCGTCGAATTTTCGGCAGGAAGCTCCGGAAGTTGTTGGCTCGACAAAGTGTGTTGCAACTAGTACACCATAGCAAGCTTGAGAAAGAAAAGGACGGCGGATTGGGCAGGTGCAGTAATGTTGCATTGTGAGGTAATGACGGTCGTCGTTGGGAAAGGGAGTTAAGGGACATTGCTCAAGCGCCCAAAGGCCCGTCAGTGCGCGTGGGAACTCTCATCTACGAAAACGGATGCCATTGCAAGTGTGGCTCGCCTGTGCATCCAACCACGATCCTCGATCACAGTGACACTGTCCCGCAATAAGCTCTGCAGGAATCTTCATACGTTCTATGTGCTAGGTAAGGATGGTTTTGTCGTTAATTGAAGGATATTCTGGGACTGAGATTAATCTTAGGCTGCCAGCGGGACAGCTTGTATCGAGTCTTCGTCCGGCGGTCTAGTCACTTAGCAGGGAAAACAAAGTACTACGTATGATTCAAGGAATCTGCCATGCCAGTGGGTATCATCATTCCCAGGTCGAAATAATCGTTGTCTAGGCTGATCCGCAACTAAGGTGTAACCGGAGATGAACGACCGTCCCAACTGGCCCCTGTGTCGAGACCTCGAGTTCATCGTCGTCGATCACTTCTTTGACGACAAACCTACTCTGATATCCTGCTCACTTGTCTGTTCACGATGGGTTCCGCCCGCCCGCCGGCATCTATTCCACTCCATCACCATCGAGCCTCATAAGCACCTCCGACCCGATGCTATAACAGACTTCATCTGTACTCTCCAGGACTCTGGAACACACCACCCGGAATGGGCAATTGGACCATGCGTCAAGAAGATAGTTGTCGACGGAAGGCTCGTGCCGTGGAACCTTGATCTAGGAATGTCCACCTTCGCTTGCCCTCTCAGCGTCCTATCTGCTCTTCTGTCCAGACTCCCCCAGCTCGCGTCGTTACGTTTGAGCAAGATGCTCATTATCGACGACATTATGCTCTCGCAGGATGCCGACGCAGGACGTTGCGATCGTCCCAGTCTCAACCTTGACGAGCTGGTCCTGTCTGACTGCTCGGCACTGACTCACGAGCCGCACCACTTACTCGCACTTATATGTATGTTCTCAAATATCGGCTCTCTCTGGGTGACCCGCTTGGGAATATTAAGGCCAGATCCTCCATCAACATATGCTCCTACCCCGTCGTCACCTCCAATCGTTCGATCTCTAATCATCGAAGACGTAAACGACATCGTTGCGGTTCGTGCCATCTACGCCCTCCTCTCTTATTCGCTGGCAGCTCCAACCGGACACCTCGCCCGCATAACCCTCCATGCGATCGCGGACGACCAGCTATCCGCGTTTTCCGGATTCGCGGGCGTCGCAGGCTCGTTGTTTTCCGAACTCGAGCTCCACGTAGGCTGCCCGGACCGTAAGCGTCGTCCATTGTTCTTAGTCCCAGGCATCCCACTCACAACGCCAGCTCCACAGTCTTGCGTGTGATATCTCTCGCGCCATGCACTGCACTCCGCTCGCTCGTGCTTCTCGTCGAATGCCACCCTCACGACTGGTCCTTCGAGATTTATCCACGTGTCGGCGATGTCCTTCGCGCATACATTCAACTACTCCGTGAACATGGCAACGCCTTTCCCGTGCTCTCCTTTGTTCGTCTTGGGATAGGCCGTCGGATGCTTAATGCGTTTATGCGCGCCGCAATAGACAACAACGCCGAAGCACTCTGGAACGCGGAGCAAACCCCAAATGGAGGTGCGCAACCGAACTGGGATGTGTGGGAGTCACTGGACTGTGCCCTGCGGAAATTTCCTGCTCTTGAGCATGTAGAATTCGTGCTGTACGAAGAACCGAGGGTCTTTCAGACCCTTGCGGAAGACGAGAAGATCAAGTTGAGAGGCGCTTTGGAGAGGAGGCTGCCAGCGCTGTGGCGGAATCGGAGCGGACCTGCGCAAATTGTATTTGAACGGTTCGGACCCTGGTACCACCATCATCAAAACTGAAGTGTACACTATGTAGCCCTTATCCTAGATAGACTCTCGTTGGAGGATATGGGGATCATGGATATTACATATCTTTCGCGGTCATGATGGTACGTGCCACAATTCAAGTTACCCTTGATTTCGATTGTGACGAAGAAACAACCCGGATGCGAACATACAAGCTAATCACAACCTGAAGTCCGAGACTTTATGCGTCATAACCACTCTTACCCGGAACGACGCCGTGCGCAGGGCCACCCTTCCCATACATCCTGCGCAGGTCCCCCGCGAGCTTCTCAGGGACCTCGAATGCCGCGAAATGCCCTCCAACATCGTGCTCCGACTCGAACACGAGGTTTCCGATTGTGGAGGTCCATCTGGTCAATGCCGAGTGAGATCACCTTCCCAAGCGCAAGGTGAAAGAGAAAACGCACAGTCTGGGTAGCTGCACTTCACCAGGGAAGTACGACGCGCCGAGCGGGACGGACGTCCAGCCGGGACTGCTGATGGCCTGTGCGCCGCCATTGCTCATCTCGTAGTATATCCTCGTGGACGCTGCCGGACCGGCGCGCGAGAAGTAGTAGATCGAGACCCACTCGAGGACTGTTGACACGGTGCCCGCCTCGTCAGAATGCTAGCAGCTTACGCCGAGGGAAGGGAGAGGACAACACACCTTCGTCGTCGGTCCAAGGGTACTCATGAGCCCATGCGGCCAGCTTCTCGTATATCCACCCTAGGAGGCCTACCGGGGAGTCGGAAAGGCCGTAGCCGAGCGTTTGAGGGCGTGTTGATTGTTGCGCCATGAAGCCGGTTTCGCCAGCCATTCTGCGAGAGACCGATGCAAGCCTATCCTTCGCGTCTCTATCAAATGCAAAAGAGAGTATTGTCTTGATGTATAGGAGGGGGAACTGCGTAAGTGTCGGTGGGCCAGGCCTGGGTACGCAGAGGTCGCATGTAAGTCCGTACAGTAAATCCTTCAGTAGACCGGCCAGGCACGTACCGAGGCATGTTCGTATGCCACGCTTTGACGTGTTTGTTCCCGTAGTGGAACACTACATACGTTCCAAGCTACGACGGACGAGTCAGTATGTCATCTCTGGGTGCGCGACGCCCCGGTACTACTCACGACGTGTCCCCAATCACCGCCCTGGTAGACTGGACGCGACAAAGGCCATCAATCAGGCGCATACCACGGTATCGGCTCCAGAATCTCACCGTACTCGTCGTATCCAAGAGACAACATGAGCTTGTTAAGCAACTGTATGCCCATGAAATAATCAGGACAGTCCTCAAAGCGTTCGAATGCACGACGCACCTCAACGTACTGGGGACCCTTGAATCCCGGCTTGTTCGGTGCTTCCGAGAAACCGAACCCAGGCAGGTTCGGCGCGACGACATGAAAACTGGGATGATCCTTTCCGCCCGCCGTCAGAAGCGGCAGCATTTTCTTCACTTCGAGGAAGTGCCCCGGCCCTAGAAATCAAGGCAATGAGTTCTAGTTCTAGTACGTTTCCCCCCTATAGCCGAATGACCACTCACATCCGTGGACGAACAGCAACGGAATCGCGTTCCTGACTTCGCTCACTTGATGCACGTAGTGTACATTCAGCGTCCCGAACCCGTCGACCTCGATGTCGCGCGTGTACATCGGTAGCTTGTTGATCTCCGCCTCGGCCTTCTTCCAATTGAACCCGCTCTTCCAATGGGCAACCAGCCTCTTCACGTCGGCTAACGGTGCGCCGTAATCCCATCCTGCGCCATCCAGCTCGTCTGGGAAACGGACAAGGTCGAGCTTCTTCTGGAGGAGCTCAATGTCTGCATCCGGGACTGCGAGCGTGAACGGCGTTTCAGCGTTGAGGGTGTTTGGCATGATATTCGAGGGCAAGGGTGAAAGGTGGCGAAAAAGACGCAGTGGCGTTCCGGGGTGATTTTGAGGAGCAGAGTTGTGGGCAGGCTGCGGATAGACTCTGAAGAGGAGCTGCGTATATATCCATATTCAAATTGAAATTGAAATTGCACTTGGGACGGGACCGACGGGCGTTGTGACGTTCAACACTGAGTCAGCTCCCTAGCAGAACTCCGATCGCCGGTATGATGCTCTCACCACGTGTGGCCGTTAAAACGTTCATATCTGGAAGGGGGATACGAAAAAGGTGCATGCCGATGTTGAAGCTCAGTCAACGTTGTGATCATCGAGGTCGCTAAGTATGACGGCGGTACGCGCGACCGCGGATCCGGATAATCCTTGCCTCCGGACGTTTGTACATGTTTGCCCCCCCCGCCAGCCGGTCCGGCGGCCTTACTTATCGCTTCGTGTTCTAGCTATACCGATAACCTACACCCAACTTTCGAGCTAGTCCCAATATCGATCAAGCGATTGAAGACAACTTCCCATTCAGCCGTCCGACAGGGTCGCAAACTGCAGCGCGAGACCTTAAGCATCATACCCAGTCTTACCCGGAACGATACCGTGCGCGGGTCCGCCTTTTCCATACATCTTGCGCAGGTCCCCCGCGAGTTTCTCTGGCACCTCGAAAGCCGCGAAATGGCCTCCAGCATCATGTTCGGACTCGAAAACGAGGTTGCCGATCGTGGATGTCCATCTAGTAAACCATGAAGTCGTTATCCGATTCTGGGACGAAAATGGAACACGCACAGTCTGGGAAGCTGCAGTTCGCCGGGGAAGTAGGACACGCCGAGCGGGACTGATGTCCAGCCTTGACGGGAGGGTGTCTCCTGCGCGCCTCCATCGCTCATCTCATAGTATATCCTCGTCGACGCCGCTGGCCCCGCACGCGAGAAATAGTAGATAGAGATCCATTCAAGGACTACCAGCGTAGCGACGTCGCGTTAGGACGATAGCTATGAACGATGAAGGGGGGACAGCGGCGCACCTTCGTCGTCAGTCCATGGGTATTTGTAAGTCCCTGCCACTAACTTCTCGTAGATCCACGCCAAGAGCCCAATTGGCGAGTCCGAGAGGCCATACCCAAGGGTTTGAGGACGCGTCGATTGTTGTTTCATGTAACCCATTCCACTAGCCATTGTGCGAGCGAGCGAAGCAAGCCTGTCCTTGGCAGCTCTGTCGAAGGCAAAAGACAGTATTGCCCGGATGTAGAGGAAAGGGAACTGTGTCAACGTCGGTGGGTTAGACCTACGCAAGGGGATGTTGCAGGTAAGTTAAAACTCTATCCTTCGGCCAGAAAGCGTGCACACACCAGGGCATGTTCGTATGCCATGCTTTGATGTGTTTGTTTCCGTAATGGACCATTGCATGCGTTCCAAGCTACACCAGATGAATCAGTGTAATGCCTCTGAGTGGAGAAGCAGACAGGCCGCTCACGATGAACCCCCAATCACCTCCCTGGTAGACTATATGCGACTTAGTAGGCGCATACAACGATATTCGCAACTAGAACATACCATACTCGTCGTATCCCAAAGACAGCATGAGCTTGTTGAACAACTATATGCGCTCAAAACTCTCAGAACTGCTCCCCAAACATGCGAAAGGCACGACCTACCTCAGCGTACTGGGGCCCCTTTAACCCTGGCTTACTTGGAGCCTGCGAGAAACCAAATCCAGGCAGGCTTGGCGCGACGACGTGGAAGCTCGGGTGATCATCGCCGCCGGCGGTCAAGAGCGGAAGCATCTTTCTAACCTCAAGGAAGTGCCCCGGCCCTGTAGGTCAAAACGAGGAAGCCCGTTAGCAAGCAGACACCACAGTGGACCTGCCACTTACATCCGTGAACGAACAGAAGCGGGATCGCGTTCCTGACCTTGCTCACTTGGTGAACATAGTGCACGTTCAGCGTCCCAAACCCGTCCACTTCAATGTCGCACGTGAACATAGGCAGCTTGTTGATCTCCGCCTCAGCCTTTCGCCAGTCGAAGCCGCTCTTCCAGTGGGCGGCCAGCCGCTTCACGTCAGCTAAGGGCGAGCCGTAGTCCCATCCCGCACCATCTAGCTCGTCGGGGAAACGTATGAGATCGAGCTTCTTCTGAAGCAGCTCGAGGTCCGCATCGGGAACTGCGAGCTGGAAGCGCTTTTCTGACGTTTTTGTGGCGTTCGACAGCATCGAGTTCGGGATAGGAGATGAAAGAGGTGATGTGGTGTGTGGGTTTGCACACGCGAGATGCAGATTTATAGAAGAGCCAGGCGCGAAGGGCTCTGAACGGATCCTTTAGTCAGCGCTGCTTCGGGGTCCGATATCGTGTCAGCATGTACATGGGGCATCAGAACCGCGAGCCGACCTTTCGAACAAAGCTTATCCAGGCGTAAGCGGAGCTGCTGACTGGAATCCGCACACTATTGTAGAAGCCGGTCGTATGCACGCGCAGATTCGAAGGAGACGGCTATATACCTGTCCGTTTGGCGACTTTCTCAGCGAAGCACACTACTGGAACTAAGTCAACGCGCCGAATCTGCTTAATTCCCATTGCGAATGACACACCTTTGTATCGTGATGCATTGATGTGAATGCATACTACTAATAAGTAGCTCTAGATCAGTGGAAGTTGCGCTTCTGGTCACAACCTGGTCGTCGAAAAATCGAAGCCGTTCTCTCCCCACAGACTTCCGGGTATCTCCACTGCGAGAAAGAATTCATTTAAGTGTCATTGTATCGGGATTGAATGTGTCCCGGCAGCTAGCTCATTTTCCCAGCGTTCCGGCTCTCATCCACATCCTAAGCAGACCCTCGCTAAAGAACTCGAAGATATGTCGTGCATGACCTCGGTTCGCGAGCGCGATAACACGCGCCGCAGATCAAGTCAACCCTGGCGTCAGCCATGACGAATAGACAACCCCAACGCAAAGATACAAGACGATGGCGAGAAAACGTGAGGCTCTACTCATCGTAACCACTCTTACCCGGAACGACCCCATGCGCAGGCCCCCCTTTCGCATACATCTTGCGGAGGTCCCCCGCGAGCTTCTCTGGCATCTCGAATGCAGCGAAGTGTCCTCCGGCATCGTGCTCGGACTCGAAAACGAGGTTGCCGATCGTATACGTCCATCTGTCGCCGCCGAGTGAGATCGCCACCCAAGCCGAAGATGAAAGAGGGGTAATACACACAGTCTGGGGAGCTGCAGCTCTCCGGGGAAGTACGACACACCGAGCGGGACCGACGTCCAGCCTTGGCGGGAGGGCGTCGCCAGTGCGCCGCCGTCGCTCATCTCGTAGTATATCCGCGTCGACGCGGCTGGCCCTGCGCGCGAGAAGTAGTAGATCGAGATCCATTCGAGAACTGTCGGCGTGGGTGCATGCTTCCCGTCAGAACAACGATTGTTGACTGGAAGAAGCAAAGGAGCTGGAACGCACCTTCGTCGTCGGTCCAGGGGTACTTGTGCGTCCACGCGACCAGCTTTTCATATATCCACCCTAGAAGGCCTGCCGGGGAGTCCGATAGGGCGTACCCAAGCGTTTGAGGACGCGTTGACTGCTGCTTCATGTAGCCCATCCCGCTGGCCCTCCTGCGAGCGGCCAACATAAGTTTGTCCTTCGCGCCACTATCGAATGCGAAAGACAGCATTGACTTGATTTACAGGAGGGGAAACTGCGTCAATGTAGGGGGGTTCGACCTGCGCAGAAGTCACGGCAGGGGTCAGCCCGTACAGTATATCCTCCAAGGAGCAAAGGTGTATGTACCAGGGCATGTTCGTATGCCACGCCTTGACGTGCTTGTTTCCATAATGGAATACTGTATGCGTTCCTAGCTACACGAGAGAGGTTAGTATCATGTCTCTCAGTGCAGAAAAACACGATTGCCTACGATGTGTCCCCAATCGCCACCCTGATATACTATATGCGACGGCAGCCGTCAATCAGGCGCATACAACGACACATGGAGCTGGACTCACCATACTCATCATATCCCAGGGACAACATGAGCTTGTTAAGCAGCTATATGCGCGCGAAACAATCAGGACGAACCCTCACAACGTTCAAACCTACGACGTACCTCGGCGTACTGGGGTCCTTTGAACCCGGGCTTGTTCGGTGCCTCCGAGAAACCGAACCCGGGCAAACTCGGCGCGACGACATGGAAGCTGGGATGATCGTCGCCGCCCGCCGTCAAAATGGGAAGCATCTTCCTAACCTCGAGGAAGTGTCCAGGCCCTGAAACCAAGGTATAGAGCTTTGTTAGCTTGCGTCCACTCCAAAAGGACGACTACTTACATCCGTGAACGAACAGCAGAGGAATCGCATTCCTGACCTCGCTAATTTGGTGAACGTAGTGGACGTTCAGCGTCCCGAACCCGTCTACCTCGATGTCGCGCGTGAACATCGGGAGCTGGTTGATCCCGGCCTCGGCCTTCCGCCAGTCGAAGCCGTTCTTCCAGTGGGCGGCCAGCCTCTTCACGTCTGCTAACGGCGCACCATAGTCCCATCCCGCGCCGTCCAGCTCGTCAGGAAAGCAGGCGAGGTCAAGCTTCTTCTGGAGGAGCTCGAGATCCGCGTCGGGAACAGCGAGTTTGAAGCGTTTTTCTGACGTCTTCGCGGTGTTCGACATTGTCACGTTTGGGAGGGGATGTGGGAATGAAGGTGGTGGCATATATGCAGTACCCGCTGTCCGCTGGAGACGCCGATTTTATAGCACAGCCCATGGCGGGCATCGCCATTCGCGAAATGGGCATAGCCTACGCGCTTGCCTACGCGAGTTCCTTTAGTCAGCGGCAGCAGACCGATGTGCTGCATGCGCATCAAGCTCATGAATGTCCCGGACAGAGCGCATCAGCTTACTGTACGTGAGACTGTCTAGGGGAACGAGTCAGCCACAGCAGCAACTGCCGTGCAGGAATTCGACTTAACTGTGGTACTTGTAGCTCTCGCTCGCTCTTCCCTTGGTGGGCTCTACTGTCAGAGCTATGTCGCTATTGACATATTCCTATATGTCAGATCCTACCATCGCGGACTCCCATAGCCCACGGCGTACCTTCGAATGTCTGAATAATTTGGACTTACTACTTCACCCAAGGTTGGGCGCCAGTCCGGCAACGACAGCAGCCGGGGGCCGGAACCGACGCCTCCCTCATTGAATAGTTCTTCGGACGGACTGCGAAGAAATATCATTGTACTGAAAGTATTATTATGACTAGGATAAAACATAAACATTGAGAGGGAATGACTCACCGGTTTAATAGCATTGAGTTCGGGCTTGTACTTCGGGCCGCGGAGAACGCTGACGAATATTACGATTACGGGAAGGCTATTAGAAAGATATATACCCCCGCCTCCACGACGCTTGAGTCAAGGTCCAGGTCGTAGCGGTCGGTATGCAAGCTCCATATGGGTGGGTCAGCCCCATAGGAGAACACAGGTCGAGTTTGCGGAAAAACAAGCAGCTTGCAGCTATTCAATGCCATATCATCTGGTCGTTCGCAAGCGTCCGAAGGGGCTTGACAAAACGTCCATGTAACACAGTGAATCTGGCACCCGCACGTTCCAAGACTGGCCCCAGTCCGGATACTCCTCCTTTTCCGACCGGAAGCACACCAACCCGCGCCTTTCCACCCCAGGCATGCGCTCCTGTACGAACTCCCTCACGCCCGCCTTGCACCCCTCCAGCTCCGCGTCGTCCACGTCGCAAAGCACGAACGTCACCTTCGCGAGTCCCGCGAGGGCGTCGTCGAGCGCGGCCCACAGCTCGCGCCCCTGCTGCGGCATCGCGCTGCGCTTGAACGCGTAGCACGCGCCCTCTGCGCCGTATACGCAGAACGACACCTCGCGGAGGCGGCTGCGGGGTGCGGAGAATGAGGCGGACGGGGGCGTGGAGAGGAGGAGGCGAGTGTAGACGGAAAGGGCGGCATGGGCGACCGCAGCGCGGGTGCACATCATCTCGTACGGCGAGTGGAAGTCGAACACGAGGGTCAGCTTCTCGAGGTTCGGGCAGGTGGAGAGGCTGAGGGCCGCCCAGCTCTCCGGGGTACCTGCGGAGTCACGATCATGGCATAAGCATATTGTATAAGTTGGGGATAAGGACAACGGGAGGGAGAAGTACGCACCACGGCAGTCACGGAGGGGAACGTACATGTCGATGGTGAGCTCCGTGAGGTGCTTCCCTGCGTCCCGGAGGAAGGCGAAGAACTCGACCACCTCCTCATGCGCATAGCCTGTGAATTGGATGATCTTGAGAGGTCCATCGAGCGAGCCCGATCGGCGCAGCGAATCGTAGAACGCAGACGCGCAGATAGGGTCTTCCAGTGCTTCCAAGGTGAGGTCGCGGATGATAGGGCTGGTTGCAGGTAGGTCGTAACTCGGGTCACCGGTGGACAGCTCCCAGGGGCCACAATCGACGAAGAGTCGGTCGATGTTGGAGAACATGGTGATGACGTCGAAGAAGTGTCGCATGTCCCGTGTGGTGGAGGAGCAGTCCTCGATGAGGAGTCCATGAAGTGAGCGACGGTAGAAAGCCGCCAAGAGGGAGGAATACTGCGACGACGTCGGTGAATCGTACAGCAGCAGCCGCTGTAGATCCAGGACCTCGAGCTGGGGGCACAAAGAAAGCACAGTGCGGAGTGAGCGTAGAGAAAGGTTGGCGCAATCCTCTAGAACGTCGTCCGGGTCCGCGTCGAGGAGTCCGCAAGCGTCCGCGAGTTGAGCGAGATCCGAGTCCCTCGACGCCTTCAGGCAGCAGTCACCGAGGGAGTACGCAGTACCAAGCGGAGGCCCAGCATCCTCACCCCGTAACGCAAGGCGCTTCACATAGTGTCCAAGTGGAAAAGGCGAGCGGGAGGAGCGCGCGAGGAACCTGACGAAAGCCTCCAGTCTTTCGGACTGCTTCCTGGGGAGGTGGATGACGAGGTCGCGGAAGAGACAGGAACGGCTGAAATGCAGCCAGGCGCGACAGACGCGGGAACAGGCGGAGAGAGATATTTCGTCTTGAAGTTGCTCTATTATCAAGAACTCCACTTCGAGAGGGAGCATGGCCGGCCGGTAGAGAAGGTAATACAACACTGATCAAGTCAGTTGGGCAGTCGAAGGGGCCATGGGGTGGACGTACCAAATACCGAAAACTGCTGTACCAGGCCAGTACGGTGTGTCTAGAAGGCTTCTTGGTGTTTCTCTCTTCGCTCTATGCCCGCGAAGAAACCATGTGCAGTTGGCTGACCAGTGATGGGCTTGAACCAAATGAGATCACCAAACCAGTTTGATCCAGGCCTCAGAAAAGCAAGGCGCTCTACCTCCCGTCTGACGAATCGACAATGGATGGCCTTGAATCATGGACCAAGCATAGGATAGTAGACAAGAGAAGGGTAAGATTCGAAGTGATCATGAAAGCTTGCATCAACATCGTCTTCATCAATTGGACACCGTTTTGGCCCGATGCAACCCTAGCGCCCAGGATGGGCGACCCGGAATCTGCCGTAGGCTCAATGCATCCTACCTTCGGGCTTCCAGTCACTCCAAGGCTAGTTCTCCCAAGACTCTCCCACTCTCTTTCTTACCTGGATGCTTGCCTGGATGCGTGTCATTGGAAGCAATCGCGAAAACCGCGTGCGATGAGGTCAGATCAGGAGACAGACGGTGACTTCGATTTTCTGTGACTCCGGGTCCGAGTCTATGACAGATACTGATGATATACACCCCATCCAGACTACGCTCTCCCCTACGACATAAATTAGCAGTGCGCATTCCAGTGCGTCTACGTTGGCGTTCATCATGAGAACTGCTTCTTAAGGCAGAGCTTGGCTCAAGTGTCCGTCCCGCTCCTCGTTCTCTTGTACCCTCCCTCTCCCTCCTCGTCCCATCGCTCTTTTGCCCTTAAGTATCATACAAGCCACTGGTTGGACTCGCAAGCCTTCGTTGTAGGTCAGCTTGCTTTCGCTTATCTGTTCAGGATAGCTACTTATTTTCCCATTCAACGGGCGAAAGCTCGCTGCATACGCTTGCCATCAGCTACGCCATGAAGCTACAACGTGGTACATCCCTTTTCAGGAGGATTGTCTGGAACACCCTTGTCTTGCTTGCCCTTCTCGATGTCACAGACGCAGGGCCAGCACCACGAGCACCAGCCACAGGTCTTTCTTTGACCCCCGTTGAACCGATGGCATGCGAAACGCTCACGGTTGGATGGTACCCTATGGAGGCGCCTTCTTTCAGCATCCAAATTGTTGACAACTTCAATGACCAAGGCCCACTATTCCACACGACGGTTCCGACCCCAACCTCCGCTGTCGAATGGCTAGTAAACGCCACCAACGGAGCTTCACTGCACCTTGTGATATTCGCCCCAGGGCTGGTCTCACCAAAGTGGGGACCTTATTTAGACACTGATTTGGAAGTTCTTCCCGGCTCGGGATCCTGTGCCGCTTCGGTTGCTTCGGTATGTAGAACTATTTAGTATCTTGCTTGATTTTGCTTAGACATAGAACTGAGCGGCCACTGGGCGGAACTAACAGCACCCAACGACCCCACCACCGAACCCTGTAGCAACCTCCTCTTCCGTGACAACGCTTAACGCTTCAGGGGCCTCGAAAATACCGCCAACAGCAACGGCAGTAGGGACGACGCCAGCAACCCAGACAGGTCACCTACCCCAAGCGCTGACCACATCGACACCATCGGCGACTGGGACTTCAACCTCAACATTATCCGCCAGTCAATCTCATCTTAGTACAAGCGCTATTGCTGGCCTTTCGCTCGGGATGAGCCTGGTCGGGACGTTTGTGGCAATCGGGTTGATCATGTACGTGAAGCAACTCAGAAATCACAGAAGGCCAGCGCGTGCAGAGCCGTTCATAGGCAAGTATCAGTTTTAGTCGAGGTTGTTTCTAGGGTTCTAGTATTGACAGTTTTCTGTCGTAGGCCGCCGTAGGCTGCGAGACTCTGATCGCTCTATAGGCGTGTCGTCCTTAGACATGGACTCCGATGGCGACAGCGATCAAAGCCCGTCAGCGGTGTACGAGGAAGTAGAACACGCACGGGTAAACAGTAAGTCGATCAACAATAGTCCCACCCTTTCTTCAGTAACTCGCACTTTTGATCCAACAGGCTCGCGCTCGTTGGTGGCTCAGGTGTCCTCCGTGGAATCAAGCACACCGGATGCTCTCGCGCCCGTATCTCGGCCTCAGCGTGCAAGCGTTGACAGACTCGCCACTTCCGAAAAACTCTTTCGGGAACGGAGGAATAGAACAGTGGCCGTGTCCACATCAGACGGAGTGCACGAAAGGACAGATACGACGGTTGAGGTGACTCGACCCATCTCGTCTGGCCGCGGAATTGAGAGCGGCCGAGGTCCTCGACACGAAACCGATGCAGGAGTGAGACTAGCGGGAGGGAGAGCCGGGCAGGTAATTGTGGACGACTCTGACCGGCATAGCGCCATGACTTCGCTTGTGTCTACCTTGCCACCTCCCTATTCTTCACACTTCGGAGAGACGTAATGCGCGTCATGTTATGGATACCATATCATACTACCAATTCGTGCTTCTTGGAACTTTGTCACCCACACTTCGTCTTCAAGGCAGATTAAATACGAACTAATGGTGGAAGCGAGACGTTTGGAGCCGTCAAGTGGGCTTTTTACCATCAGGTACGGGTCGTCAGGTCGAGGGCGGATCCACCGAGTTGGAGGTCCTGTCAGTGGCACGGCGAAACGCTATCATATACATTGTTTTCTGGTTTTGGCACTCTGAACACCACTCAGTAAGCATCTCGGTCGAGTCACAGCTTTTCTGGGAGGAGGCTTGCATGGCAGCCGAGCAAGGCGTTGCATATGGAGCGGAATGCATCCGTGATCATCAGAACGGTGACACGCTG
Organism: Ganoderma multipileum BCRC 37180; assembly: GCA_000338015.2. Lineage (NCBI taxonomy): Eukaryota > Fungi > Basidiomycota > Agaricomycetes > Polyporales > Polyporaceae > Ganoderma > Ganoderma multipileum. The sequence continues at coordinate 27,556 of BACB01000580.1, read as the reverse complement.
TGCGTTCGCAATCTGTTGTCCGATCCGATGTCAACTGACCTCATGTCGCCCTGTGCCCCTGTTAGATGAAGCAAAGTATCGTCCACGAAGTCCGGCTAGTCCACGCTCCGAAAGCAAGTATAACAAACTGCACCTGCCCACCATGAAGTATGTACTCTCCAACGAACTCCGCTAACCTGATCGGGTCTTACACCCATTCAGCTCATTAGGCTTTCCATCAGCCCTCAAAGCAGGATCTCCGCTGACGCTCGAACGCCGGCATTTGAACCTCCCCCTCGGGCCTAACGTTCAAAGTGTCTCGGTTGCCCCATACACAGTCCCCGCCCTCCATGCCGAGCTGCATGCGTTTTGTTTGCGCCGTACATGCAGGATGACATCTCTCCGAGAGCCTGACTACTAGGCACAGAGACGCTCGGAGAAGAGGGCGGCGCAGACGCGCGCGGAAGGCGGAGTGGACGGCCGCAGCATAGGCCCGTCCACAGGGTCCGATCTGGCGCGCAGAAGTCGAAGCCGACGATGAGATCCTCGATATTGGGGCAGCAATGCGGGGCTGGCTGCGTCCCAACTCTTGGAGGTGCCTACGGAGTTCAAACGAAGCGGTACGTCTGCGAGCTTGTTAGTGGACATGACGACTGACTGGTAAAGGGGAAGAATCACGCACCAGGGGGATATTATTGGGGAACTATATTTCGACGTTAAGCTCTGTACATGCTTTCTCACGCCTCGGAGGAAGTCGCGGAGAGAGCCTTCAACTCGTCTCTTCAGTTGGGTTCGCTCACTGCTGACACATCCTTGGACTTTGGTATGCGTGAAGACGAATCCTTGTGCAGCGACTCCCACCTGTCAGACGCCGAGTCCGAAAAGCCTCTCGCAGCATGGAACCCGCGGCTTTTCGTGCGCGAGCAGGGTGAGGCGGATGCCGCGTGCCCCGCCCCGTCGCCGCTCGGACAGCATTCGTCGCTGCCATCTGGTACGCCAGTGGCGGTTGCGGATGCAGAGGAAGAGGAAGAAACGCAGGCCGGACGAATGTGAACTTGAGGGTTTCTTCCCGATGGCACTTCGTCTCGGCGGCATGCTGGTGCTTCCATGGGACGTTGACGGCTGCCACGGCGGAGTCCAGCATGGAACTTCGTCGCGCGGCGACCGTCAATCCGCGGCTCTGATAGGGTTGAGCTACAGGCAGGGAGGCGTGTATTGGTTGAAGTGTGCTTCCGATGTCCTATGTATTCGCGACCTGGACATTCTAGACTTTTCGCGCGATTGGATAGAGCGAGTGGATAGGTCCGAGTCTGGACTGTCAGTAGTAAGAAGAAATGGGGTCAATACAGGCTACATTGTCCGGATACCAATAGCAAATAGCCCTCTACAAAGTAGGATACAACATCATCTCGGTTTCACGACCCCGCACCTGCATCAGTGGCCAAGTTCAGCCAATACCAAGTTCGCAACCCACGAATGCGCATGTGTCGTCGGGCTGCAGAAGCAGCCAGTCAGCCTCTTTCTCGATCTCCATCCGAGTCCCCGTCCAGCCTGAGATAAGAAGGAATGCGACTCACTGATACTCGTCCCAAAACACCATCCTCTCGGGCTCCTTACACACCGTGACATCTTTCGTCTCGCCATACGCCCCAGTCAAGCAACTCCCATACGCCCCAAGCGGCGCGAACCCGAACGCCTGCGGGGCCCCGTAGTACTCCCACTCCGCGAACAGCGGCATCACGTCGATGAACGTCACCCCCTCTAACCCCGCGGGGATCGCGTCTTTGAACAGCGCCGCCAGGTCCGTGCTGTACTTGCGCAGCGCGTCCTTCGCCGTCGTACCCGTAACGTAGAAGTCCATGGGGATGCGCGAGAGGTCGGGGTACGTGAGGAAGAGGAAGCGCGCTGTCGGGTGCGCGGCGGCGAGGTGCGCGGTGCTCGCGATGAGCGCGTGGAAGGACTGGTTCGCAGTGATGTTGGCGTTGAAGAGCGGGTCGTTCGCGCCGCCCATGAGCACGAAGAGCGGCGCGGCGAGGGAGACGTTCGAGGGAACGCGGAAGGAGGGCGTCTGGAGGAAAGACGAGACTTGGTCCTCGATGGAGGCGACGGGGATGCTGGAGTTGGGGCCGGTGTAGCCCTGGACGAGCGTGTTTGAGGTGGTTGCTGGACGAGGGAGGGTGAGCGCGGTTCTGGGGGGGGAGGAGGAGGAGGGGAAGGGGATATGCCACATACCTCCGCCTACTGCATAGTCGACAAGGGGAACGGAGAGGTTCCCGGCCACGTATTCAACCCATACGGGTCCGTTCGAGAAGCGGCCGTTAAAGCTTTTAACGAACCGAAGTCAGTTTGCCGATCCATCTTCCCTACCAGCCACTTACTAATTAGGGTTCGCCGGCCAGGTGTGATTTGATACAGTCCAAGACCCGCTACCTATCGGATAGAGGACATATGTGTTAGCTTTCAAGCACTCCCCGGCGTAGCAACTTACCATTATCAGTGAAGGAGTCCCCGAACGCGATAATCGCAGAATACGAAGTGTTGCTCTCCCGAGCGAAGTTGGGTGCTGCAAACACAGCGGTGGATGCCAAGAAAATAGTCGTTACCGCCGCCCGCAAAGTGGATGGAAGCCGGGACATATCGAAGAAAATGAGCGTAACGGCCACAGCGGCCTGGCAGTGAGAGAGGGCGTAACGAAAGGCTAGGGGAGGCGGTACGGGGGAAGGCGGGACTGGCGGAGGCAAACCTAGTGTTTTTATGCACCAGAGCGCGCGCCAAGAGGCAGGAACACTGAGAGCTGAGAGAATGACCATGTTCCAGCCAGCAGCCATCAGTTCCTGATTAGCTTTACATGGGTGGCGTGACATACCAAGCGACTGATATGGGCTGCAGGGAACATTTAAGATGAGATTCGCGCAAAGATGACCGGGGACGAGTTCTCGGGTTTCAATCAAGTCAGCATTGGGTGAATCATAGCTTGTCTTTGTCTTTGCGAAGATCAGTTCATTGCACACCCCGAGGAAGTGTGAATGCACGATCAAGGGAAAGCCCCGATGGCAGGATGGAAACGAACGGATCCCTCCATTCACGCGGAGCGGCCACCGCCCGGCGAAAACACATCCCCGCTGAGCTTCTGGAGAAATGTTCGACCGCGGGCAGGGTTTGTCGTCATAGCACAGGCCTGAGAGCACGGCCAGCTGGCGACGAATACGTCAAAATCTGGTTAACAGAAGATGCGGGGATGTAGGCTGTGATTTCGTACCTGCCGCTGAATATGTGGCGAGAGTTAACGAGAAGGACGTTCACACCGAGTGGATCCCGTTGCCGACTTCTTCTCAGAGCGCGCTGGTAAACCGGCGGAAAGCAAACGCCACGAGGCCGTTCGCAACGCGGAGGCAGTGATCGACGTCATCTTCAGGCACCGGAGATTTCCGAGGATCCGAGGATCCCCAAAATAAGCGCTCAAATACAGTTTTTCTCCGACTTCCACCCAAAACATACCATCGACATGTTCATAGCCTCATATGCTCTAAACGTCCTCAACGTTCCCTGATAGCAATCAGTATATCATTGTAAGTCATTCTCAAGACTTTATTCTCGTGTACACAAGATGCATATAGGTAATGTTCCTCGCCATTCATCAGCCTGGCCGCTTTAACCCTTCCCTATTTTCTAACTGGTTCGTACTTCTAGGGATCGAGGACGACCATCCGCTCTTGCGCAGCTCCTAAAACACTCTTGCTATCCAATAAATGAAGTTTCGAACATTCCAATGCCAACCGTCGCGCAGCAGCAATAGCAACTTTCGCGCAGTGTGCTCCGGCTACGCCTTTGCATACGGCGAACTCTGTACCCTATTTGATCCACCGTCTACTGCGGATAAGCGCAAGGGCTGCAAGCAGACATAGCTGCGGTAGGTTCACCGCACCCCACCTATCCATCTTCCCGGCTGACGGAAACTTTAGTGGCAACTCGCCCAGGGACGGCTAGTCTGGTGACCTCCTAGCTACTCTCGTGCGCATCCTTTCGCTCCCGCTCCAGCCACTCGGGCAGAGAAGCCATCAACAATGATGACAGTGATCCCCGAGCTGCCGCTACTCGGGGAGTCGGGACACGACTCAAGCTGCCGCAGCACCAGGTCCGTCTCTCCGTACCAGCGTTCCTGTTTATGTGCTGCAGCAACTCAGAGACACGACCTATATCTCCCAGCTAGATGTGCGCCATACGTCCACCGATGTCACACTCTCCTACTGGGTACACATCCTCACACTATACCTCCAACTTTACTCGGTACCTTCGACCATGACGACTCCACCCCCACTGCCTGCCGCCCCACAAATTCCTGGCGAGACCATGCTCGAAATCTTCGTCCACCGCTCCCTCCGCTTCCCCGGGGCCCCTATGAATACGCAGACGGCTTACGGCGACGCTGACAGGCTCACCGCCGTCGGCAACAAAGTCCTGGAGGCGGCGTACGCCTACGCGCTCTTCAACCAGCGCCCACCGTTGGACGCCGTGGCTCTCGATGTGCGTCTCCCCTCATGGACGCGCGACCACTGCTATGCAGGATAGGCTCGGCGCTGACCTGGGTCTAAATGTATGCTTCTCATAGGCCGAAATGAATAAACTCGGCGAGAAGGTCGAGCGGTGGGTGGGGACGTACAAGTGGAAGGACAAGATCAGACGCGCGCAAGGGGTAAACCTCGACACCCCACAAGTACGTGGCTCCTGCTCCTCCGTCGCATTGGTCGTGGTCGCTATGCTGAACACGATGCTCAGGAAACGCGCCATATCATGAACGCATACGTCGGAGCGGTCTTCATCACTGGAGGCTTCCCGCTGGTCTATAACTGGATAAGTGCGCTGGTGGTATATGGGGTTCGCCAGCGGGGTCCGACGAACGCCTGAGACGCATTACTTATGACACGGCTCTGGGGGATGCACACGAATGGACTGCATTGTAACGATGGGGATCATTTTCTTTCATGACTTCAACATGCGACGACGGCGGTCTAGCCTCAAGCTTATCCTGTGTTCTCGACAGGCTTCTGCGACGTTGATTGTGCCACACGCCGAGCAACGCCTCAAGTCTCAAAATTTACAAGCTTAATAACGACTGCATCAACGAACTTCCACGGCATCGCGACGCTCAACAGCGTTGTGCAATGTGGAGAGGCGATCTGTCCCTGCTCCGTGCTCCCAGCGATTGACGACCACAGTCAAGAGATCTACGCCGATAGCTATGCTCTCCGTCTCCGAGCAAAACTCCGATTCGGTGTGCTCTTTCGTGTGTCGCTCCCCAAGTGCATCGGCGTGCGTACTGACGGGATAGGAAAGAACAAAATGGCTCGCATCGGTACGAGTCTGCCGAAGCCGTCTCAGTGACTTGAACGTATTCCGCCCTCGTCCTGATCGGTATTCTTGCGAATTGAACGCTTATCATCCGTATTGGCTGATCCTACACAACGAAACTCAAACACAACGAAAGCCCCATATCGATAACATATCATAGCGATGCCCGTGCGTTCTCCCTGACCGTCCAACTCAATACTACCCGCTCACCACAATTGCCTCAGCCTGTACTCCCTCTCCTGCCTCCGCAACCTGAGAATCCGTAGTCGGCGGTGCAAACGTCAGGGCATCGAATGGAAGAGGAGACAAATCAAGGCCCGTCCCCGACTCGCCGCGCAGTGGGAGAACCGCGTCGTCTGAGCAGTCGCCGCCGCTCTCCAGGTCCGGCCCAAGTACATTCGACAAGAAGGCATCGTACGACAGAGCCAGGACTTTGAACTCCTCCGCGAGCGGGCTGAGAAACGCGTCGCTTAGGCTGTTGCGAGGACCGTCGGCAATGTGATGGTTGGAAGGGGAATCCCGGTGCACCCGAGGGAAGGACAGCGCGTCTGGATTGAACTCTTGTGTTAACGCCGTTAACGCGGGGCTGGAAGAGGCAGGTACGTGGCTGTTCATGCTCCAGGTTCGGTGCGCACAAAGGGTAAGGGCCAAACTGTTCGTGCCCTTTAAGTTGCGTTCGCTACCGCCCTCGAGTTCGGCGAGCGGGCCGCCAGCGGTGGCGTCCTTTCCCGTAGGGACCTTTTGATCGCCGGTTCCTGGGTCTTGGTCCTCGGTTTGCGTCTTTGCGTCGCACAGGACTCGAAGTGTGATTGTGGGGCCCTGCGTCGAGGCCTCTGGGACGAGTGCAACGCGGAGGTCCCCGTTCTCGTCGATGTCGAGGTCCAGCGTGATGTTCAACGACATCTCGGAGTGTGCATCGATGGCGTTCTGCCACATCTCGGAGTGTGCATCGACGGCCTGGGCTGAGGAAGGAGATTCGCTGGGGTGAACGCACCAGGTGAGCACTCCGTCTGCACGGTCAGGCTTGTCGGCACGGTCAATGTCGAGCACTGGACCTCCAGCTTGGGGCTTTGCAAACCGACTATGTCAACCTGTCGTCGATCGCCAAAGACGAACATAGCTACTCACCCGCATAGCGCCGCTCCAAGCCCCGGAATAGATCCTCCCCGATGGTAATCGAACTGCAACAGCGAGGGCGCGGATAGTTCCGGCGCATATAACCGCCTGAAGTGACCGTCCGCGCGCATACATCCACTCCGTTCCGAGGAAAATGTATGTTCTGACCCTTTCCACTGTGAGGCAGTGAGCCGTACGAAGGACGGCACGACGAAGCTGTTTGGCTAGCTCGCGAGAGGAGGAGCATATAGTGAGTGTTTGAGCTTGGACATTGCGTCGGGCGACGTAGGTAAAGTTGACCATGGACCGTCCGTAGCGATAGGGGATCCCAAGGTGTTGATCCAAGATCCGAAACGTCCAAGAAGAAACATGGAGGGCTGCTTTGGAGGATGCGACCGCAGCATGCATGCATCCGGAACCGATCCGCGAAGGTCCGACGAGGAACGTCTCTCCCGCCACATCGACCATCTTCAGAGCGTGATCGCAAAGCCCGTCCAGGAAGAGGATGCAGTGGATGTACTTGTCTTCCAGGCGGAGATCGATATCGACGAGGCCCGTGCAGAGGGCAAACAAGGCGAGGCTCATACCGAAGAATACGAATGCGAGACAGAAGACCACGACGCCAGGGCTAGAGGGTAAGCGAGACAAGTTGTTCGGCAGGATTTCTGGGAACGATTTGAAGGAAATATTGGAGTGGTTGTCCGATAAAGTCTCGGAAAGGTTCGCTAGCCATGTTGCTGTTTCCGACATCAAGTGCAAGGCGGTACCAGGGGAGGAAGAGCCAGTGTCGTCGGAGTATGTTAAGCTAGTGCTCATGAAGGCCGGTATAATACGCGGTAGTGGGCGGAGGAAAGATGTGAAAGTCAACCAGACAAGCCCGTTGCCGCGGATGGAGATGTGCCAGGTTCAAGTTAATTGATCGTGACGGGGCGCGGGGAGATCTTGAGGGTAGAACAGCGAGATCGTGCATTGACCAGTGAAGTGTGTGGGGGTGCGAAGGCGAAAGCTTTGGATCCACCACTTTGCCGACGAGTGTTTGAAGCCGAACCAAGTTGGGGTACACAGCGGAGCAGAAGGGATGAGAGTACGGGCACTCACGAATTCGTAGTTCGGAGTCATTACTATCGCACTCCACGTCCTGCACCCCTAGCACCTCAGGCCCGAGCCCCTCCCCCGTAGTCTCTGCCCTCTCTTCGCATGATGCGCAGCGTTTCAGCGAGACTCAACACCATATCAGAAGTCAGAGAACAGAATCCCGCACTACTAGCTATTATACACACCTTTCGCGCGTTCTAACATGCACAATTGGAGGTAAGACCGCTTTCGGTGCTCGCGAGTGCTCAGGATTCCAAGTCAGGGAATGTTGGGTGATGCGTGGTGAGGGAAACAGCCCAGGTTCAGCGTCTCCATCCCATTCTGGCAATGCTGATATTCAACACCGATCACCTGACTATGTCCGGGCATTTCGGGCGAGTACTGCCTGCATGGCACCCTCCTCTGCATTGGATAGTCTGTCTCAAATCCGACAAACTCGACAATATACGCGTTGTTCATTCAGGGTGGGCACCAGAATGCAGGTGACATGACTGAAGGACTTCGCAACTCAGGAACGGGGCGACATCGCCTGTGTCCCAAGAGTGGCGAGCTCGACTCGTACCCACAACACTCGTCCTGCATGCCCATAACGCTGCCTTAGCCTCGTGGCTTCCTGAGGATACCGTCCGGGGTGTCCTTTCTGAGCTCGCTCGACTCGCCTTCGCCTAGCTCCCGTCCGGGCACGTCGAGTCTACGCCAGTCCAGCAACCCGTTGGTCTCGCTTGGCCTGGCGACGTCAACCTTGAAGTTGTCGGGAGATCCTGAGCTCCCGATTGTTCATTTCTTGAGTAGGTCGTCCAGGGCGAGCGATAGGCGAAGAGTCGTGCGGACGGGGAGCCGTAAACGGGCCTCTTCGTGGGAGATGTCTGCCTCGCACGTTACGATGACGTCGGTAAAGGCATTGCCTAGCGTTGTCCTGGGCGCTTCGAGGATCAATCTTGGGTGGCAAGAGGTCCGCGTAATTCCGATTGGCGAATCGAAGGGGGCTACGCGCCCAGGGGAGCTCTTGGGCGATCCTTCCTGTTGCTGGTCCGTAGGATGCTACGAGTGCCCCCTCATTCTACCAAGCACTTTCTACCACTCTGAGATGCACTCACCGAATGAAGATGCGACTGCGCTGACTGGGAACGCCTTGCGAAGGCGATCGCGGCGTTGTACACATCCCTCGTCCAGTCCCACAGCCACCTCAAGTATGACGTCACCATCTTCAATGTAACGACGGACGCACAGTCCACGACGACCAGAATGTTGAAGAGGATCTTGAAGACGAGGCGAAGGGCGATATGTAGAACGCGTAGCGTCCCAAACAAAGCACAGCCAGCCCACCCAAGGAGTTCATCAGCAAAAGTACCTCTTCCTGGGCGGCTCCTGGGCGACCCTGAATGCCCGGAAAGGCAGTCTCAGGACCCCCAGGCCCCCAGGTCGCGAGTTTCCTGAGGGTCTGAGGGTCCTGAGAGCTCCTGACGCGCGTATCAGGAAGCCTCAGGAAACTCGGGAGCCGCCAGGCAGCCGCCCAGCGGATGCACTTTTGCTGATGTTGAGAGCTGACCAAGCAAGGGAGGATGACCGCTTGGCAGAGCGCGCATAGGGCGAGGAGGTAGACATGTCGAGCTAACTGGCAGGTCCATGCGTGGGTCCTACTCGTGAGGTGGGGGGCGACGACGGTGACTGTGCGAATGTGGGGCGGAAGAGACGATAGGAGGTGCAGGGAGACGTGCCAGGCCCTCAGCCCGCCGTTCCGAAACGCACATAGGAAAATGGTGCTTGCGAACATCCCAAGTACGGAACCGAGGATCCAGAAGGGGTGATGGGAGAGCCATGCACGGAGGCTGTTATCCCCAGATGGGTCAACGTTGGGGATAGGCTGTGAGAAGGCGCGGAGGTGTGCGGACCTTCCCTAAGATCATACTGACAGATAACTTGAGAGGGATAGATGAATGAGTCTAGAGTGACGCACGACCAGCGTACGGGCAAGGTTAGGGTGGTAGACGAGTTACTGGAGTAGTTTGGGACAAGTCGAATCCGGGTGTCCTTCGGAGTGTCGAGTCTCTGTGACATGGTTCGACCATGCAATCTGGCCATGGATCGACATGGTGAAGGGAAGATTTGAGACCTCGCGGGGTGATTGTGGAATTAAGCACCATCAACTGCATTATCAACCGTCCGAGACCCAGACGACGCAATGTATGTACTCTCATTGAGTTGATGGAGCTCAATATCTTCTGAGCCGCCGGATGCAACCCACCGCGAGTCCCGCGTCACCGTCACACCGAAGATAGACGTGCTATGCTCCAGAGCCCCATCCCGTGCTCGACCGTGGCTGTGAAACGCTATGGAAGAGGATGCAAGCGATGGCGAGTGTGGTGACCCCCCACCGAACTGGTACTCGGCGGCTTGATGAAGATCGAGGATGAATCGGCAAGCAAGCAGTGTGGTGAACCTAGATCACACCACATGACCGAGCGGGGGAGATACGCGTGCGTCTGTGAGTGCCGCTAGACCTGGCAATTCTGGGGAGCCTGAGAGCATGACGTACGCATGAATCAACTGGGACATCACGTTGATGTACTATATCGATGAGCGTCGGAGTCAGCGGTAGTAAGAGACGTGGCTGATACAAAGCTATCTTACCTGGAGCTTTCTGATTAATGCGAGACTGACGACATGTATAATGAGGAGGACGCTGCAAGTCCATCGTCAGCGAATGCACTTATACGTATAGAGGACGACCAGGATCCGAACCCGAAGTAAATGGTGCCTGTACAATCATTCATGCTTCAGCCAAAGCCTTCAGGCTACAATAAAAAATACACACCGTCTTTGAGCATGCAGGTTGCTATGCCTGATCTCAGCATCACCCGCACACCTCCGACCTTCTCGGGAAACGTCTGCGTCCAGGTGATTGAGAGCACAGACAGATCCGCAACGATAGTGCATGTTCGCGCCGCAATTTGGCCTAGATAGAGAGGCATTGAATCGATCGTTCGAGGAAGCAAAGTGACAAATGCGAACAGCTGCCGGGAGGACTGTCAGAAACAGGAGGCGATGTCAGGTTTGAGACGCACTTCTCGTAAGCTTGAGCGGAGATCGTCGGCTGAAAGACGCATACACCGAATGGCGCAATTTGCCAATCAGTCGTACCACTCAGTTCTATCTAAGATACTCGTGAGGTCAAGCTAGACTCGCGATGGAAGGTCAAAGGGCAAAGCACTGTGACATACTACTAGTGTGATAGGGTTGACAAGGGCGAGAAGCGCGATGACGATCAGGACCGGGAGTCGTCGCCCGCAAAGCGCGTATGCGCGAAGTCCCGAGAAAACTTTGACATGAACAGAAGGTTGAGAACGGGGTGGGATTGAACATGAACGAAAGGAACTACACTCACTAGCTGCAGCAGTAAGGACTATGATAAATCCGGCGATTCCTGCCTTCCCGATCACTTTGCAACTGGCTGTATATGTTAGCGAACGCTTCAGCATGCTATATACAAGACTCTTACGCCTAAATGCAGTCGCAAGAATGAGACTATTGACATTTTCCATATGAACTGGACGAACCTGCAAAGTCTTCCCTTGCCATGGGCCTACGAAGTACAAAAGGAGGGAGATGTAGACCAGAGCGGGGTACCGGATGGCAAAGTAAAGGATGGACGACCCACACAGCCCGCGCGGCCAGATGTATCGTACCTCGCGGTCGAAAGTTAAAAGGTGATCGTAGCAGAGGAGTGCTGCATTGAATACAAGCGTCATCGGAGGGTCGGATAAAGAGAGGATGTGGAAGGACGAACCGGCCAGAAAAGAAGATGTGAGGATTATGACGTCGCTGCGATTATCGGAGTTCAGACCGGAGAGGTCGGACATCGAGTAGCGAGGGCGACTTACTCTGACTTCACCACACTTATAATATCGCCTCCATCCATCACGGGGCATGAGCCAACGAGGTTGTAGAGGCAAGAGACCAGAAGGCTGGCCAAATCTTTGCCAGCAGATGTAAGATCCGTGCGCTCCCTCGAGGAAATAGCGAACTCACTTACGGACCAGTTGTCCTCCAGTGGCGCTTGTAGTGCGATGGACTTGATGGGGGGGACCCTCGGCCGATGAGCGGTGTGCGAGAGAACGTGATGCGAAGGTGCGGAAACCAGTCCAGCCAGCGCCTTGAGCTTTATACTCGAGGGAATGGTGACGTAGCGGGGCCAGCCCTTTCAAGGAAGACGAAGGCGGGAAGCGAAATGAAGGGGAGAAGGAAGATAAGGAACGCGCAGAAGATCTAGAGAGGCGTACATGAGTCCTAATATGGCACCAGTGGGCTGAAACGTAGTGGCGCAACTACATGTGGTATATGTGGCACGTCCGGCCATAACGTGCTCCTGCCCAGACCGAGCGCTTGACCGGGTCGAGAAGCACCAAGTTAAAGATCGTCGTCTAGGAGCGCTACCCTACGAACGAATGAAAAAGTCAGAAAATGGAGAAAATAGATAATTGCTTACCATCCATACCATACTAGACACTTGCACTGACGTAGGCCGATGCCGGTGCTTCGGACGTATCTGAAGGTACCGGCGGCTGAAAACAAAATACAACCAACGCTTCAGTAATAGATTGCAATAGCTATTCTGTCAGAGCGTTTATTCGCGGAGATCAGCGTCGTGGTACCAGGTACAGTCACTGGCTGCTCACCCTACCATAATGTGCGCCAAGGTCCCGACATGACGTAGTTTTTCCATTACCAATTCACGCTCGTTCAAAGCTGCTCAGGTCGTCATCCAACCACGCAACTCCCCATCGTAATGACAGTGCCGCACCCGACATCTCCGTATCCTAGTCCCCTCGTGCATAAACAACGGACGAAAATGTTCGGACACCCCGACTACTCACATCAGGGGGATAGGCGGTCTCATGGAGGTCGAGCATGAATCGAGTGGTCGAGATGACGATGACGCTACACGTGCACAGGACGAGAGATCGTGTCAGGTCTTCAAGGGGGATTGGGATCGGGACATGCACAGACGTACGCTTGTATACGCTTGTATCCATTGTGTCATCTCGGTGACGTACTAAGAACCAATGTAAGTGAAGTGCGAAGTAACGGCGAAGGAAAGTGGCGCTGACTAGCACGTCCTGGATCATTGAAAGACTCACGATGTGCACCAAGAGGACCACTCTGTGGGGTACGATGAGCACAAGAGATGTATAAGGAGCCCAAGGCGACGTACTCTGAGTACCTGAGAGTTGCCGCATGCGCAAGCCCATGTTTCAGAACGCAGCATGGATACGGGTAGAGGTGTGCGGCCACGTACTGCCCAGCAAAATGTGCTTCCGCAAGGAGGACATGGTGCTTGATCGCCAGAACAGCAACCCGTCTTCCCACCCCCAAATACAAGTCAGGATAAGCACGATAAGGTCTGCGACCATCGTGCTGATTCGCGCAGCTACGTGATCTAGACGGCTGGGGATCAATGGTGTGGACATTACGCCGAGTGGGAGACACCCACAGCTGCAACGCGCCGTCAGTACGGTGGCCGATCGAGGAAGGAGGCATATGCACCTTTCATATCCATTCATAGACGTCTTCTGTCGATACCTGCATACACCTAACGGGGAGTATCGAGGCTCCGATTGCGCCGCCTGAATCTTCGGTTGAGAGCCAACGCCTGTTACGCGGGGTGTGCTGGATCAAGTCTCTCACCAGCAAGTCAATGGGGCAAGTCATGCCGAAGAAAGACACCAGTATCGCGATCCACTGCCTTTGACAGAGCGCGTACACTCTAAGTCCTGGAAAGACTGCGAAGGGCGTCATCACTCACGAGGGAAACTTTCAGTGCGCATGGCATACTCACCTGCAGCGAACATAAAGGAGGCGGTGAAGAGGACCAGCCTCACCATGATGATCTCTTGGCAACTGGACGAGCGTTACCTAGTAAGAGGTGAGAGGTCGCTTCAAGGGGTCAGGGAAAGCTCTTACATCTGCGCATACAGAGCATCAGAGAAATGTCAGCTCGTGATATTTGGACGCACAGACCTGACTGGGTATTGGGGAACCGGGGAAGGGCCCATGAAAGAACACGAGCAGAATCGCGTAGAGCAAGGCCGTGCGGATGAGGCAGAACAGGATATGCGATCTCGACCACCCGCGCGACCAGATGTAGGTGACTTCGCGGCCAAAGGTCAGTACGCGGTCGTAGATCAGGAGTGCTATTGAGATAGGATCAATTTTAACACCCGAACTCTGTGAAATAATCGAGAGTGCACAAACTCATGATGGTACAAGGATGCAACGACAACGCGAAAGCTACAACGAAGAACTTCAGCAATGATCAACGGTACCGCAGCGAGCAAAACTTTTGTTCAATCGGAACTGGCGAGCCCATTGGAGCTTTCGTTGAATGTGAGGTCTGCCATTGCAATCTTCTGGACAAGAAGGTGGGGAGAGAGGCGTTGGCGTTCTAGCACTTTTGAGTCTTGCCTGGTGCGCAAGACACCCATCGCAACCGTGGTTTGTCAGTCAGGGTCAGCCTGGCGTCGTACACGATGGTTTGCAACGAAGGCCCCGGAGATTTACTATGAAGTGTTAGACGTAATCGGCTTCACCCTAACCCACACAACGAAAATGTCTTGCGCTTCTGAGGATTCCCTGTGTGGGCGACATTACCCACGAGGCTTCTGAAGACCACCATTTGTATCGCCCCGCAGCACAAAGTGCTCCGGTACGCACGAGAGCTACGGAAGAGCTAGCGCATTGCATAAAGACTCACCACGATTCACGGTGTCCCTTTTTTCTCGTGCCCGATGCGTATGTGTCATGGGCACGTAGCCCGCGACCACGACTATGGCGTTCGACTGCATCGGGGCCTCGACATCGCTGCGACACGATGGACAGAATATACGGTACGCAAATAGAATTTCCGAATGATACTGATAGAGTGGGATCCCGCAGGTCTAGTAGAAGGAATGCATGGCGTGCCCGCCGGAAAAAGCCAGGTATAACAACTATAGAGTCTCGTTAGCATTCTTCTGGCTACATCGAGTCAAGTATGCATACTCACTTCAATGGCGTACACAGTTGCTGGGTGTATGCGCACAGCACGCACAGCACGATGGTGGTTCGGATGCAAGACATATATGTGGGCGCGCTACGTCGCATTGGCGCCTCGATGGCGCCGTGCTGCCCCGATATAGACTCCGGCGGGGCGGAGCTGGCTTCGAAATGATAGCGGTGATGGCGGGGGCGGGACTAATGCTTCAATTTTGCTCCGAGTCCCAACGACTGCTCACGTCGTGGTTCAAACAGCCTCAGTGCGACTACGAAGGACCTTCCAGCGGGACTGGTTCGGGTGTTTCTCTAGCGGCTTACAATTTTCTTGGGGGTTTTGCAGCACTGTCGTGTGTACACAGGCTGATCACTGTCTAAAGACGTCTGCGGTAGCTGAAGACCATGGCAAGTCCGGGACATCCGCGCTGCTAGATCCCAATCTCTCACAGGTTACCCTCGCACTCCCTACCAAGGGTAAAGGGCGTCGAGTCATGCTCCCGTTACGAATCTCACGCCGTTCTTCTGTGTCATGATGGGCTGACAATTGTGGATATAGGCCAAATCTCCGGCGGAATTCAAGGGGACTTCTTGCGCAGGCGGCGCATCCACCGTGCCTCCTCTCGCTGTCACTCACGTATCTCACCATTGTCGCACTGAGATTAAGGCCTCGGGCTTGCTTGTCTCCCTGTGAGTTTTCGGCTTTCGCGGATTTATGGGCGATATTTGACGATGACGTTTCTGCCGCGCAGCCGAAGCCATACACCCACTTTCGACAGTGCCCACATAACTCGTGAACGTCGTGCGACCTGTCTGCGACACTTCCTGCATCGATCGCGATACGTCTCGATGGCTGTGAAGCCAACGTAGAAGCGTGAACCAGTGCTAATCGCAGACGGTGGCAGACCGTGCTCCTCCCTTGCGGCTGGCTGGATATGGCAGGAAGCGAAGGTGCGTACGGAAGATGCTCGTGTGAAGTCTGCGGATAGCGCTCTCGTACTCGAACGCGAACTCTACCACATCGTCGCACCCTCGAGAAGCCCCCAACACGAGGTCTCGCAGCAGGAACGTCCTCGCTTCCGGGCGCACATATAGCACCGTCTGACTCCGTCCTGTCCCCCTCGACAACTCCGTCCGTATGCTCTCTATGCCCGTAATGCCTTCCAACTCCAAGATCCCCAACGACTCCAACATTTATAACAGCGACAGGCCTCCGCCGCCGCCCAACCTTCTGGGAGGCGCGGACCTTAAAGCCAGTTCTCACGGGCTGGACCAAGATCCTGGCGATCCTGGGCCAGTTCTTTCCCTTCACGCTATTCCTCCCTCCGCGTTTGACACGCGCAACATGCAAGATTTGGACGCCTTGAAGGCGCAAGTTGAGGCGCTCGCAGGTCTGGGCAGCGTCCCCTTCCATCAAAGCTCTCAGGTCGGGTTCGATCCCGGTCTCGCCTCTCCCGACTCCGCTGGTGCGGCCTCGTCGCCGTCTCTATTCACTCTCCCCTCTCCGACCAGCGCTATGTTCTCCTGGATGGGAACGTATTATATGTCTCCTGAAGGCCATCTTCCAAGCCCGACGACTTCGGCCTTCACCTCGGCTTCTCCCTCGCCCTTCAGCAGCGGGCCTTCGAGTGCCTATTCTCCGGAAGAGTATCGCTCGCGTCCCTCTCAAGCCCTCGACCCCCCGATCTCGCCCCCTGCCTATCCGTATCAGGAAGGGTACGCCGGTTATCCCGCAGTTGCGCCTTCGCCCTTATTCGGTTCTGGGTACGGCCTCCATCCCTCGGCCTTTGCCTTGCCCCCGCCCGCCCAGTCGCCTGACTCTGCCGCGCTCCGCACGGCGGGTCTCCTTCCTGCTCTTCCGGACTATTCCGCGTTCCCCGAAATGCACGCGTCCCTCCTTCCGCCCACGCCACACACCGATGGGCCGCAGAATCCCCCGGTTGCTCCGCGGATTGAAGCTATTTGTCCAATTTGCGGCAAAGGTATGTCACTTGGGCCATACGACATTGCACTGTGGCGAATATCGCTAATCACTATTTCTCAGAATTGAAATACAAGAAGAACTTGAAACTTCACGTCAAGGAGAAGCATGACCCTAGCTTTTGCCGCTCCCGCTGCCTCTACTCCGGCTGCACAGCCAGTTACCTCCGCCCTTCAGATCTCAAGGACCACGTCAGAAAGAAACACCCCACCATGCCTGACCAGGGGCTTGTAACTTTCGGCACCCTCGTATGTCTTCCTTTGATCTTCTGCGTTACCCCCACTCATTGACTCCCTCTACAGTGAACAACCCACTGCCTTTCGAATCCGTAGCCGTCCGACGGACGGCGTGCGCGTCGGCGGCTCAGAATGTCTGAACCGCCGGATCCTACGCTCCTCCGCTAGACCTCCACGGCCTCCTCCGGGGCCGTGCGGGCGTCGTGCGTCCCGACGTGAACGATACGGAGGGCGTGCGCGACGTGCGACACGCACCCGCGCTGCGCGCCTGTCTCCCCGTTCACCCCGCCTCCGGGTACCATCGCCTCGCCCGGAGACGTCTTCGCATTCTTTCTCCTGTCTGTTCACAAGCCTCCGAGTCCACCGTCAACGAATCAAGCCTTCAAGAAACCCAACTACTTGGGAATCAAGATGCATATTCAAGACCAGGACGCGGACAAGAACAAGATCAGCAAGAATATCAAGACGTCTCCGGGCGAGCCCGTGGTATCCGGAGCTGGGGTGAACAAGGATACAGACGCGCAGCGCGGGCGCGTGTCGCACGTCGCGCACGCCCTCCGTATCGTCCACATCGGGACGCACGACGCTGCGTTAGCCTCAACTCCCCTGAAGCTACCTACGTGTAGCTCGCCACTCGGTTTTTTCAAGGATAGCCCGAAAGTCGCCCATATCCCTACTTATTCACTTAATGGCATCGCCACTTCGTCGCGACTTATCGAACCCACCGCAACCTGTCAAACTCGCCACCACCAACACTACTCGTCTTCTCGATTGCGACCCTTCACTCATCGCTTCCCTCTCCTCGCTCAACCTCCACGCTACTTCTACAATCCCAACCCCGCGCGCGCATATATTCGCGCGCCCCGTTCACTGTTTCAACCCACCCACTCCCGTCGATCCCGTTCATCCCTCAGCACCATCGTTAACGCCCTCGCGCTACACACGGTGCACCCCGAGATGTCGCGCGGTGCGCGCCGCTCGTCATCTAGACTGTCCTACCTTTGCGTGTGCTTGCGCGGCTGCGCGATAGGACCACCTCGGCAATTCCAGCTCTCGGCTGGCACACGATGACTGTATACATACGCGGTCTCGCCAACTTTATGCCCATCCTTTTCCCTATATGCCTTCCTCTTTCGCTCCCGCTATTTACGAGCGTGTACGATACATATGTTGACGAGTTCCGGTCGATGTCCCACACTCGCGCGCGTTAAGCCGCGCGAGTTGTACGATGGGGTGACGGGCTTGTAATCTATTCGCCGACCATTCGTCTGAGTTCTCATTGTCGGGCTAAGCGCATATATGAACACGGACGACGGTGGGTATACATGGTCGTCGAAATGAACTAGAAACACGAAGCCGCTGGCAGTTCAGCATTGGCTGACTCAGACACCGTCCTCAGAGTCGGCGCGATGCTCCAAGAACGTCTCCTTCTCCCTATCGCCGTCCGCATCTCCCACGGACCCTCTTCCGATATAGGGGATCATCGCCCCGAAGATCGACATTGAGCCGAACGACACATCGAGCTTCGGCCTCGACCCCCAAGAATACTTCGCAACGGGCAACGTAGGCCCGGAGTCCTCGCCCGAGAACTGCGTGGCATTGCTGTCCGTGTCGGGTCCGGCCAAGGCGTGTAGGCGGGTGGGGACTGGCACGGCGATGGACGAGGTGGCGGCAGCCTCATGGAGGTCGAGGATGAAGCGGCAGGTGAATATCACCGTGAAGCTAGTCAACAGAGACGTGCGTCAGTGGCCTTCGTCCCTTGAGCCGCAGACATACTGTACTTACCAGGAGATCCATTGCGCGAGAAGATACGTCAGCTGGATAAATCGAGGTGAGCATACGGGACGCGTGATGGGGATTCATGGACGCTCGCCTCTAAGCCTGGTAGGAGAACTAATGCTACCAAATTTGCGCCGAGCAGGACGCTAAAGCAGGCGAGTTAGCTGAGGCCACCGATTCCGGCCATGAGCTACGCCAAATTATTCAACTCACAAGAAGTATAGACTACCTGTAGAGGGCGCTATCAGCGACGAAGCTTCAATAATAGGGAAGCGGCGGGACTGACCGTCGGTAAACATAACGCCAGTCAGTTTCCGGCTCGTGATATTCTTGCGCATCGGCCATATGCGCACCCAAGTGGCGACGATGACCAATGTATCCGCTACTATCGACGACGCTCGGGCAGCGACAACACCTAAGATGCGAATACCCTATAGGATCAGGTGGATGGCGACCCAGGTAGCCAGCACATACCGCTGTCCGTGCATGTCAGCGTCCATCACAATGCCACGGTAAATCATGGTACAGGGACTCACCTGCCGTAAAGGATGTCGGAAACGTTCATTTCGTAACCACAGTCTAGGAAAGGAGACGGTACTGCTATTGGGAGGGACACGACGAACAGACACTGAATGTAGCGTTGGGGATCAGCGACACGTCACTCCGCTATAGTGCACGCGGTCGGAGGAAGGAGCTCACAGATGTGATGAAGGGGTTCATCATCCCAAGGACGAGTACAAGGGCCATCAGCCAGCGGCGCCGGCCCCAGATCGCGTAGACGCGGATCGCCGAGTACGCTAGACGCGAGTCCGCGAGTGAGAAAAGGTTTGACGATGGTGACCAAAGCTCTTACCTGCGG
The DNA here is from genome assembly GCA_000338015.2 of Ganoderma multipileum BCRC 37180. Lineage (NCBI taxonomy): Eukaryota > Fungi > Basidiomycota > Agaricomycetes > Polyporales > Polyporaceae > Ganoderma > Ganoderma multipileum. The sequence goes on along the minus strand of BACB01000580.1, from coordinate 8,136 downwards.
CTGCGGAGAGAACGAGGATGTCCAGTACCATGTCGCCACGCTCCGCTATGGAGCATCTGTAATTGCATGGGTAAAGTGTACTACGCAAAAAAGGACAAGACTGCTCACGACTGGCAGCGACCAGAGAAAGAAGTATTAGTTAAGTAGATCTGCGATGTACCCGAGCGTTATAAACGGTACATACCTGGTCAGATTTACCGGGAAAGTACGTGGTCATAAGGAGGGTGAAAGGGACAGTGGCGAGCGAGGAATAGCGAATCACGAGGAACAAGATCGAAGAGTTCGACGTCGCACGGCGCCAGATGTACTGACGCTCCCTTCCCAGAGTCAAAATCCAATCATAAATGCCCAGGGCTACACGTAACAAGCAGTGAATATCCCCGATTGAAGTGAAACGGAGGAAGGGCCTTACTGATCATCGCCATGACATGGCAGTTACCACCTAGGCTGTGGAGGTATGCCTTAAGGGTAGTGAAGGATGAGAAACGGTTTAGGTAACTCACTGTCCACTAACAAGGTCCAGAAGTTCTTGTGCGTCGTCCATGGGAAGCAGTTCAAGTAAATTGTGAGCGTGAGTTGAGTCCACGCCTTGCGGGAGTCTGCTGGTACTGCGGGTGTGGTTTGCTGGCTTTTAGAGGGAATCCTGCATGGCGTCCGCCGAGCATTGAAAAACGTCCGCGGCCAAATATAACGGTGTTTATTCCGGGGTACCATGCAACAAGGGAGGAAAGCAGAAGAGAACCCATCATGTGAGGTGCGAACGCTGCCGGTTTGCATATGGACGAACTCTGCTGACAACTTGTCAGTTCCGCCTGAGGCCCATGCCAGAGAAGGACACGTACCGGAAGAACTCCTTACAGAAGTCCTCGTACCCGACGAAGCCCAATGAAGAGAGGCATCTGCCGTAGTCGGAGTTGCTACACTTCATTGAAGACCAGAACCGTCGAACCGCAGCTTTGCCATGCTGGACCATTCAAGCTGACAGTGTGTTGCATGAGGGAGGCTGCAGACGAACAGGAACAGCCGTGATTCGCCCGTGGCTCGGATTCCATAGCATCACAAGGTAAACAAGCCCAGAAAAGAAACAGCGACATGAGTCCCAGTTAGGTCCAAGACGGGGATAACGGTAGTGCCCACCGCATCGTGGTGGCAGAAGATCATGGCCGGCAATGGCCGGGCCAAGGCCGGTCGGCAAGTGAGTCGACGCCGATAGGTCGCGCGGCAATGGGCACGTATCCCCTCCCTCGCCCGAACCACATCCATCGAAAATATCCGTAGCACCGTGCACGCCAACCCTCCCTATTCCTCACGGAAATCGCTCGTGTAACGCTATTTAACGACTTGCAAACGTAGGGATCTGGCTCAGAGGAGAATCGGCTGCAACGCAGCCCTAGCAAAGGTCAGTCCGAGTCGGATATCTTCTCAATAACCAACTCTGCTCATTTTTTTTTTTCATTCTTCCTATCCGCTCAGCTCCAGGGTACTTATTGATGATCGTCGAGGCGGTCGTAATCCTACCCATTTCTCATTCGTATGGCTCGTCGAACTCTCGCCCTCAACAATCTGTGGCACGCCGCTTGTCTCATCTCTGGTACGTCGTTGTACTAAAGAGAAATGACTCGACGACACGTTTCGCCGGCGATTCTCCTACTCCTATCACATCCAAATCTGTTCGAGCGCAGTTCACTGATGCGGTTGCGTGGTTGCGAGTGGTTCAGTGTGGCCTTGACTAGTATTGTACGACTGCGCCCGCACGGGGCCGAGAAACAATCTCACCTGTTGTCGGAACCTTGATGCAAATGCCCTCGGTGGCCAAAAGGCGCGTGTCGACGTCGAGACAAATCAAGGACGTAGGGTTTTGAATGTTGACACTCAGGGCCCTCTCGGAGATGGTGAGTCCATCAGCAAACGTGCATGACATATGGCCGTGGATGGACAGGTTTCGTATGAATGGCAATCTTCCCAATCGCTGGCAAACGGATCACCAAATCTGACCGGGGAGCGTCTTCTGTGGCCAGCACTTGCAAGAGGTGTCGTGGAGTCAGGCATTGACTTGCCGGATGTTCCGTGGGCTCCGGCAACGGCTGGCCAGACGTTTTGCGGGTCTGACAATTGCTTACCATATGTACGGGCCTCTGGCCATGTCACAGAGGTCCTCCGACCAGCCCCGCAGGTCCCTTGTGATCTAAGCTCGCAAAACCTTACTGTATAGGCTTGAATATTAAATATATTGTTAGATAAGTATACAAAATAGACCTATGTAGATGGGACCCCGGAACGGAGTCAAGGCGAAGACGTCAGAAGATATAGTAACTCGCTCTCCCTTCCCCTAACGGCTTCCACCGAGAGGCCGTAGATACTGTCGCAGCACAGACCTGGAAGCCTTGCCCCCGAAAGAGCAGCTACACATCAGCGCCCTAGGGCCTAAGTCATGACAGTCGTACCGAAGAGTGCTTACCCGATCTCAAACTCAAACATCGACGAAGTGCTTGCGAGGCGCCATCCGCTCGGGACCTGAAAAGTGGACCAGTGAGCTCGGATGTAATTGGGATAAACGCGTAAGGAGGAATACCATGCACGGAGCGTAGGCGATTAGCGGCAAAGATGAGGGTTAAGGGGGAAACGTAAAACATCATTACGTACCATGGGGCCGACTCCGAGCGCATATATTCACGTTCAAAGTCTCAACCTGCAACAACGACGGGGTCGGTAAGTGTGATAGGGGGATTGAAACAAAAAAAGTCCGGAAGGAGGTGCAATCCAGAGAAATTACGCACGCGGCGAGAGTGAAGGATACACTCCTTATAAACAAGTTACTAAGGGCACTTACCGAGGGCGCCACCGCGCGAACAGCGCGGGAACGAACGGGGGAAGATTGAGGAAGGTCCGGGGAGTATCCGATGGGTGATTTGGACGTCGACGATCGAGGTGAGTGAAAGAGTGAGGAAGCAGAGAGGCGAGCGGAAGGCCTTCGCATTTAACGAAGTGGACCGTGGACAACCATTCAAAGTTCACCGCCTCCAACAAGCTCACGTGTCGAGACTGTATCTTGCACGTGCCTAGCCTTCCCTTCGCCGTTGGTTCGCCCCCTTCCGAACCAGGAGTAGGCGTTCAAGAAACTTCAAGAAGTCGCACTCGGCCTTGGGATGTCTGAGTCGCTTTCCCGTATGCCCTGCGCACGTTCAAGATGGCCGCTGTATTACAGTAGCCAACCCCTCAGCTATCTCGCTACGCGGGAATAGAAATCTTGAGCCGGACATCTGGAAGGGAGACTCGTGTAGTCAGGTTGGAGCTCCAGGAAGGTGGAAGCCGGAAAAGTGCACATGGGTAACGTGATGCCGAGCGTCGAGCTGAGAAGTGGTCAGTCGTCTTGACAAGAAATTATCTGAGAAGACTGCATCTTAGAAGAATAAACAACACCTTTGCATCCCAGGATTTATCTCACCGGACGATGTCCTGCCTTGATCTACCAGCCTTCGGCTGAGACGTTACAAAGGCTTGCCGGAGTCTGTGGCGGTGACGAGCGCTGACAGGCCACACTGTGCGCCCAAGTCCGCGTGAAAAGTGACAGGTAGATCACCATGCGGAAATGGTGGATAATCACGATGCAACTGGGGCGTAGTCACTCGTTTTGCGATTCGAGCGCCGGGTGATGTCCCCTGTTTTCGCTAGTGATTTATCTGTTGAAAGTCAGCGGAATTTTGCCTGAATTCACCATGTAGCGCAAAAGGGCAACGTACTGGTTCCTCCTAGTTTTCTTGGTTATTACTACTGAGGCACAAATACCCGCGCACGCTGTTTGGTTTTCGGGCTGGCCAACCAAATATATTGTGATTTCCGACAGATTACAACAAGTACTCAGTACTACTAGACAACGCTCGAGCACCAGCAAGCAAGACGCCGCTCAAGGCGCGATATGGCACAAAGCCAAAAACGCGGGCGAAACACCGCAGTGGGAAAAAGACGAACCTTTGCCTGTAAGAGCGACGGTGTGTGTCCCGATACTGAGGTGAATGAGCGGCGAGAACGCGGTGAGTTACGTGTTGTGCGTCTGAGAAGCCCTTTCACCATACTTGCCAGAAATGCGAGAGGACGAAGAAGGGATCAGTACTTGGAACAGCGATATGAGCAATGCTGCAATCTCACCTTCAAGCACAACAGCGTGGCCACAGCGAGACCACGGCGAACAAGCCAAGGCCATTCTGGTGGACCATGCTCGGGTATAACGTTGGCAGCGCGAAAAGACTCACCTGCTGATAGCACCCGAGCACAACGGAAATACCCTGCCACGCACTCATTCCGAACTTGACTATGTCAATGAAAACCACGTTTAGTAGCCTAACAAACTAAGAGACCGCCGCGGCAGCGCGTACCTCCTGCGGAGCCAAACTCGCATGGCAGCGAGCAATCCCGACCGTCAGAGACCGTGCCAAAGTCCAGGTGCAATGTGAGTCGACGTTGCGCCTAGCGCATTCGCACGCAGCGTCGACTCACATTGCTTGGGATGCGCCTTGTCGGTCTTCGCCCTAGTGATGGACCAGCTGGAGTCAGAGTGCGTTTGAACGCCGAGTAGGAGCCTAGAACGAGTGCACCAGAGCAAGTGTACTAGAGAAAACAGCAGGTCCCGCAGTCAGCCAGATGAGCACCAAGAGCTAGATAGATGCAGAATGGACGCAGGGAGGCAAGAAAGTGAAAGAGAGTCAAGGCGATGGAGGTCGTGATGGAAAATGAGACGGTTGCGACGAGGGCCAGCGCAAGCGCCGGTGTTTAGGGCAGGCAATCGCGACCTCTGACGCACTGCAAGTTGCTGGAGACGTACCAACTTTCCTGGTGAATGCGGTGTCCAGCGCGATCACTACCTGATCACCACCCACCCATTAACCCCCAGGTTGCCTGGTGAAGTCGGCTTTTCACCCATCAACCTCGGCCCGGTCACCACTTCTCGGGCGCACAGTGCCATTTGTCGGGCCATCGGAAACTCGAAGAGGTTCTGAGAAGGGCTTATATATGCTGGCAAGGCATGATAAGGTCAATAATGTACGGAAGTTGTATCATTCTGGCCGAGGGGTAGATAATGCGTTATATGGCTAGGTGGGCACCGCAAAAACGATGTCTGGCGTACCGGAGGGAATCGGGCTGACTTCGCCTGCTCTCGCAGACGCCCCTTGGAAGCGAATATCTGACAGCGGTCAGAATGGTACCTCCGATATTGTCTGCCAAGTACGTTATCAGTCCGGTGGGACTCTGATATTCGTCAGATATGTGCATGTAAGGGCGTTATAATGGGTAGCCTACCGGCATTTCCCAACCAGTCCTAACTCGGCATACCGGGCTCCTTCGAGTTTTCCGATGACTCAGCACTGGTATGCCATGCCAATAAGATCGCCCTTTTGCTGATGTCGCTCAGTACCCACTGGCATGCTCTACGGTCCTAGCCTACCAGCGATAAGTCGCTGATGTCGTCAGGGTTTTTAACGTTGAAGCGCGGCAACTAACCTAGCCACCTCCGATGAGAACATAGATGGGCGAAACGGATGGTTTCAACGCCTTTCCCGGCCCCCGTTCGACTTACAGCCGGCGGAACTGCAGCGTACTACTGCTCATCTACGATACATCTTCGAAAATAATAACTTGCTTCCAGCCTCCCATGGATTTTGTTCGCGCAAGAATCAGGCAGAAACTGAGTCAGGTGAACGCGTTGGATGAAGGCGATACAGTTACACAGTCAAACACCATCCCCGGCAGCATAACTGGGCGTAACGACCACGACATGGAGAACCCGAAATTCCTTCGCTAAGGCGGGAAGTCTGTCAGAACGTGCTGCGTGCCACAAAGAAGAGCTTGAAACGCACCAATATCGATGGTTGCATGGAGCGTGGATGAAAGTCCTCTATCGTCGACGTCGGCTCTCTCGCAGTCTCGTACATGAGAAATTACTGGCATATGGAACCTGAAGGCAGTTAAACGAAACATTTCTCAGTATCAGTAATGGTCGTCGAACGCAACATACAGACACGGAAAGCGAGATGGGATCAAATACACATCACAAGAAGTAATACGACTCTGCCGCTGCGACGTGCAGCCCGAGGGCCAGGCCGGGAAAACGTCTCCGGGCTTGAGCGTAGCCTTTGAGGGCTCGAGGGTCCCTTGCGAGGCAGACTGAGCGTCATGAGCACAGGCCGGGTCGCGCTTAATCCCATGCATCTGACTCGACTGTGGTGAGCTATGAACAGACATATGCACAAGAACTCGCCTGGGATCAGTCGCTGGGGACGGATCAGCATCAATTATATATCTGACCCCGCAGTCAGTACGTATGGAAACAAGGAAAGGCGTCGACACGCACGAGTCTCTGGCCACCGACGCTGTCCCACAGGCCCATCTTCATACCCAAGTTTGAATGGTGTCGAGCGGCCGAGGAGGAGGCGACTGTCCGTCGGATGTAAATATCGTGACCGACGCCCACTCCGTCATGTGTCCACCCCTCACCCGCCGTGCCTTCAGTCCTTTGAATAGCCTCACTCGACATGTGAGTATGCGAGGGACCTTGAAATAGGTTTAAGCTTACCAGAGGCTGATACTCGAGGGTCCTGTCACGGTCGCGCAAGGGGAGAGTCCCTTGGGGGATAATAGCCAAGCCTTCATCCCAGAGAAATCCGCAGTAGGGCTTCGCGATGCTCTGACTTGAGTTCAGGGGTAGGATATTGCGGATTTGAGGACTTGCAGTCCAACCTAGCGCTAGTTCCGAGTCCGTCAGTAAGACTGCACACATACAGGGAGTGCACATCCACCGCGGGCCTCCGCGTGTACGATTGTATCCACTTTTGACGTCGGCGTCTTTAGGTCTGCAGGTCCCCGTAGAGCCGAGCAGACCTAAAGACCCCAAGATGAAAAGTAGATACAATCGTACATGTGATGGCCCCCGGGGGGCGGGCCCGCCTATCTAAAACCGTATGGCTCTCGTCGCTCCATGGAATGTCGGTCGGTCGATTTGCACGTTGCGTGAGAACCCTATGATTTGAGTAAGGAGGGTTCCGTTGGGAACCTCCGTCTGCACGTCGTGAGCTTCGACGAGGGAAGGCTAGGACGTCGACATCAACGGACCATATGTCGGTCTTCCTTTGGCGACTGTTGCGCTTCGATGTTGCGCTTTGGATCTGGTGATCCTTAGTCCCTCGTTTAGGTCGGGTGCCGAGATGGTCTTCCTTGACGTGACGCTTCCGGTCGCGGTCGCGAGTGAAAGGAAGGCGCTCGCAGCCCGGCCAGTCGCACTTGAACCGCGCACGATGGAGATCGTGGGTCTCGAAGTGGTCTCGGAAGTTGGACATGCGCTGTTTGATGCCTGTCGACGAACAATGCTGCGATTAGCGCAGACTTACCGAGAAGAGGGCTCGAAGAAACAGAAGATATACATTTTCCACAGACCGTGCACTGGTACCACCTTACGCCGTCGAGATCATTGAAGCAATGATACTGAGGATTGATGGACGTCGAGGAGGAGGGTAGGGGTGGTAGTTGGAAGAGCTGGGCTTGAGAGGGTACATTGACGTCGAGGGAAAGTGCGTCGGGGAGTGATTGACTCTCAGGGATAAACGGAGGAGTCGGCGTGTCTATATCAGTGGGTTGATAGTATCCCACCACGTCCCAAAGCCAAGGATTCGGCGGCGAGTACTCTGACCGAGGAGTGAGACCCTGCCATCCTGCATCGGATAACTCCAGTGGCTGGTAATGGCCACGGGATTGGGATGGGGGTCGTGCGATCTGAGTCGATCCCGCGACGTCTCCGGAGTCGGTGGTGGCAGGAGATAGTTGGTCCATGGCAAGGGGAGTCTGGTCGACAGACAGGTCGAAAGCGAAGTGATTCTCTGAGGGACCGTAGCTGAATTGCGATGAGCCTCCGGAGCCGGAACTGCTGAGGGCATAGTCGGACAACAAGTGGGGAAGAGTCGGGTCGTTGGAAGTCATCCGAAACATCGAATTCGAAGAGGCGCTCATCGGAGGTCCTGCCTCCGAGTTGGGAAAGGTGCCAATATTGTCGATCGGGCGGCGAGAAGTGACATCCGAAGAATGAGGGGGCATAGGCGTAGATGACAGAGCGAGGAGTGTTTGCAAATTGTGAAGCATAGTAGGATCCAT
>BACB01000579.1:0-18557 GCA_000338015.2 Ganoderma multipileum BCRC 37180 | reverse complement strand
CAATTGGGCTTGTTTCATAGTTTGGGTGACGTAGGGAGCATATTTTTCATGTGAGTCTCCATGAACAAACGTTGCACTCTCACTCACATGAGAACATCAATGTCAATCCCAGTGCCATCACCAGCCTATACGTTATCAACTTGATTCTCATCCAGGTACTGGCACTCTGTCACTGAGTCCCATCATTATGTTGCCCCGTCCTAATTACCATCCTAAAATAGAGTTCAGGCGAAGCTGCTGACTTCAGCGACAGCGTCGGCATGATCATCCCTGCGTAGGTCACACCATCAACTCATTCCTCCAAATCGTCTCCCTCTGTCTTTTGAGCTGATGTATGCGTTCGGGGAAGTCTATCTGCCGTCCTGACCTGTCATTTCCTTCTGGACCTTCGACAAGCAGAGCGCGCGGCACACGGTCCCACGTCGCTGATGACACTCTCCTCGCTGAACTTCGATGGTAGAGCAGACTCGCAGAACGGGACCTGGGCGTCCCTCCACGCATTCGTCGCATCAATGGGATTGGAGGTCCACACGGGCTGGACTTCGTGGATTCGATTGCCAGGAACCCGGCGCACTTGGTGGACGAAGAAGCGTCTCATGAGATGGAACCTTTGCCATTTGGAGACCGAGAACATGAGCCACAACATCGCGTGTAGCGGAGGGGCTAAAGGATGGAAGGATGGACGTATTTATCTCCAAAGTGAGTTATATCCCGCCTCATTGCCTTCTTGTCGCTGGCTGAATATTCAAAGGATCAACGTTCGAACTTGGTCGGCGCGGCCGCTTACCCGGTTGTTACGTTCCAGTGCACGCCCGTTGAGAAAGAGCACATATGCCATTCTCAGGCTCCACATCTTGGAATTATTTAATCTCTCGTGCTTTGTTGTCGTCAGATATGTTCCGAGCCCTCTCACTGTTTGCGCAATGTGCAGTCGGACATACAGCCGACATACGGTGGGCGCACTGCAGCGCAATGAGTCCCCCGAGGAGATTCCCGCGACACAATGGCCTTGTTAATGTCGGTAGTAATTGCTGAGACTGTGCGTTACCAAGTAAAGTAGCGGCACGCCGGGGAGAGGATCCAACTTGACAAGTTTATGGGCGCGGGCCTGCGCAGGCGCGAGCGGTGCACCGCCTCCCAAAATCGGGGTTGCGATCGACTTATTTGATCGGCCGCGCGGTCCGCGCCGCGCTCGATCCTGCTCGACCCCACTTGCTTGGAACTCCGCGACCGTGACGACACCGAGCTCGTTCAACATCGTCTCATACAACTCCTGACATACCGCCGTCCGGCAGCACCAACACATTGCAGGATACCCGGGCCACTCATAGTCAGTCTTAGGCTGCGAGGTGCCGAATCCTTTCCACCATCGATTATCACCGTGGCACCAGGCAGCACGCCAGGTTCTGGCCAAGATCTACGACGCAAGCCATCCTCAGGGACCAGAACCTCGATAGGACCCGGTTCGCTCCCAGGACCAGCCTCGAGGTCGTCGTAAACGCGGAATCTGCGGAGCGCGAGAAGCAGAGAAGCTTCCTACCGTAGCACCCCCGCAGAAGGGGCAGCGCTGGGGGGAGATAGTAAGTACTCACGCTCGACGTATTCATCCCCCAGCCCCTATCCCCGCCTCCTCTCCCCGACCACAGTCGACAAACCTCCATCGTCCAAGCCCGCAGCCACTATCAGCAAATGGACTCCAGCGCTTTCTACACATATGACACCGGGGCGCCGTCTAGCTCCTTCTCGGACTGGATGGGAGCTCACGGGAGCCCCAACGCGTCCAGCATGGGCCTAGAGGATGCGCCGACCACCATTTCCTCCTTTGACCAAGACGTCGACGACGCCCTGGGGAACCAATACGATGCGATGGCCTCTCTCGACTTCGCCTGCCAGCTCGATCCTGTTATCGATTGGCAATCGGTCTTCAATGACACCATGCCCTTCCCTCCCCCCGCACTCACCGACGATGTCTCGTCGACTGCCGGCAGCTCCAGCCTCCTCCTGTCACCTCTCTCAGACTCGACGCTTGTCAACCCTCTGTTCCCTTCCTACTTGCCGGACTTCAACCTGCCTTCGCCTGGAGACGCGCTGGTAGACCAGCCAGCTGCGCCTCCTTCCCTTATCTTTGACGACTTTTCATTCACTTTCCAGTATGATCCTGCTACTACGATGCCGCCCTTCGACCCGTCCGCTGTTCTCCCGCAGCAGGGCTGCTACTACGACTACCACGACTACAACCAGGGTCAGTGCTGGCCCGGTCAACAACCATCGCAGCACTCGGTCGGTGCTGCGGGCGCTGTTGCACCGAGCCTCGCGACGGACGTGGAGGTGAACGCGGACGCATTCGCGTTCACCGCCATGGCTCCCGCTTCCCCTCCTCATCCTCCAGTACTTTCACTTCAGCCCCAGCAGGATCCCTCCATTGCCAGCGAGAAGCCAAAGCCCGTCCGCGCCACGAGCAAGAGGACGTCTCCTGTCGACTCTGACTCCAACTACTCGGTGGGCGAGTCCAGCACTGAGGATGACTCGCCCTCGAAGAAGAGGCGCAGACAGGACACCACGAAGCGCTTCCCTTGCCCTTTCGAAGACTGCGATATGGGTGCGTCGGCCCTTCCCTCTCCTGTTTGGAGTCTTGTTGATCGTTTTCGCCCGCAGTCTTCTCCCGGACGCACAACCGTGAGGTCCACATCCAGGACGTCCACCACAACAAGCGCAGCTTCGTGTGCTTGGAGGCTGGGTGCTCGCGCGCATTCAAGCGCAAGCATGACCTCAAGCGGCACCACCAGTCTGAGCACACTAAGCTCGGGTCGCCGCGGAACGTGAACAACCCGAACAATGCCAAGCGCGCCAAGGGACGCAAGGTCGTCAAGAAGGCCGAGCGCGCAGTTTAGGACGCGCAGGGTGTGATTCACGGTGCGTACCCCCATCCTCCTCTTCCCTATATGCGCTGTAGTTTTAGATCGCTTCGGACGCTGACCTCGCTCCGTTTCCGTTTCTCGCAGGCATCCGCCGGATCGCGCGCAGCAGCATTATGTTACCCCTCGAATCTGCCGCCCCGCACGAGCACTCAGCCGCACGCGCGCGCTGACGGCTCGTTTCGGCGGTAGATTCTCTCATGAGGGCTATCATATTGTTGATGAACGAGGAACGGGCGGGTGCGGCTCCGCGTACGGGGAGCGGCTCCAGTGTCGTCGGACAAAGCGGACGTCCGGACGCGCTGGAGGCTGCTCTCTGCGGAGACGCATCTGCATGGGCTCTTTAGAATCAATTTTCTTGTGTCGTTTTCGAGTTGTGTACTACTAGCAGATCGTGCGTGGTGTGTCTGTGTCCGTGTCTGTGTTGATCGTGCGTCGTACAGTGTCTTCCGCTTGTTACACATCTCTCCTCCCATTTCTCCATGTCCGAGTCCTCAGACTCGCGTTTGGATGTACGACCACCGCGGTCCGATGGAGCTCCCAGGTTTAATTAGATGTTCCTCGCTGCGTTGTTATTTTTGCATCGTCGTGTACGATAGTCATTCGAAGTAGTTTGCGTGACCGCGATGTTTGGAACCCCTACTGTTATACTGCGAGACATTTGTGGGCTTTGTTGTCCTGTTGCCTCCACGAACATGCGATCGCCGCATACGGCGCGCCACTTACCTTTGGGCGCTTCGCCAGAGCCTCTCCACATCCACTGGCGACCAACTCGAAGAATCTGTTCACACTGGCATCTACCCACTCGTTCTGTGGTCTCTCGGTCGCTTTTCCTCTACATGCGGCATGGCGTGTCGCCTGTGGTCTAGCCCCTTAGTAACGGTCATGGCATCGCTGGTTGTCGTCATCCAGCACTGAAGCACTGGCAGCGTCGACGCCGAAGCGAGTGGGCTTCAAGCTCGAAACTCCCTCGTCTCGCCCTTCAAATGCTTCGACCAGGGAATAGGCCTATCTTTTGTTCTGCGTAGCGGGGTCCATCCTACGCTGCCATGGGTCAAGGCCTTGTGTTCTGGGCGGCGGAGGTCGCGTCGCGGCGTAGGGAGAATATATCTGCTTCGGTGAGTGTGCTAGTCCAACCAGAACTCCGGAACGGTCTCGAACAACGGCCACAGCTCTCTACATAACTTCTTCCGGTTCTTCTGAACCGTATCCCAGTGCTACGCTGGCATCCTCGACTGAGGTCCTTGGTCCGCTCGAAAACGCTGTGTCGATCCTACGAGTCGACATCAAAGTTGGGGCGCGCACTATCCGGCATTACGCCATTTTCCTGGACCTCTCCGCCGCGTTGGTATTGGAGTTTCGACTTGAGCGGGCTCTGGCTTGTCGGATAGCGCGCCAACGGACGACATAAGCAACACCACACACCCTCTTACGTCCCGAAAATCCCCCGTGATGGACTGACTTCTTCGGCGACCCCTCTGCCTTGTTTCTGTACTCAAGCATCTTTCTCGCGGACACGGATGCCAACAATGAAGTCGCTTCTCAGGACTCGCTCCCCTGTCGCGTGTACCGAACTCGATCACTGTCCGGGACGTGATGAAGAAGATGACGGCGTGTGGCGATGGCTAGAGATGGTGACCCCCCGAGATAACTGGTACTGGGAGGCGGGCACTGAGCGGGAGGCGGAGCGGGTCGCACTGGAGTTGGTCCTGAAGGTCATGGGTGAGGATGAGGGCGATGATACATTGAGTGTTGTGGTCTGTGGCTGTATCTCCCGTATGTGTGTCTGTTGCTCTCTCTTTGACTTGTCTCGTTCTGATGCAGTTTTTGCGATGTGTCTTTGCGGACTTCAGTGAGGCCGGAGCTCAAGACCGAGACTTCGTCTAGAGAGCACTTCTCCCACATTGTCGAGGGTACGAGGGTTAGCATCCTTGCACTGTTCTGTGTAGTATCGCTGCTAGCGAGAAGAATTTAAGGCGACTACGCATGATCACCTTGGGCATAGAATCTACGTTCTTGTAGAGTGGGCTCTTGACTCGGATGAACGCTCAAGCTAGCTCCCTATTTGCGCCGGATTCGCTCGTCAGCGTGAGCCTTTCTTGCCTAGAATCCATTATATAACCTCGCTTATCATGGTTTCAGCACACTCTGAAAGTTGAGTTGCCCACGCCGAAGGGATTGATAAGTCGAAATATCATCAAGGACGAAGGTTGAGCCCGTCACTCAGGCTCCCGTTCCGCGCGAATGCGGAGTCAAATGACCGCACATATGAGCCTTTCTCGCCGTCCTAGGTGCGCCCTTGACGGTTTATTTGCGTCCGGGGACCTCGATGAGCACCGATGTTCTATTCCTCACAGCAAGAAGCAGCGTGTGTATATATAGCCGTGAGGGGATACAGGTCTATCGGCCTTCCTCCTTCTCCGCCCTTTGAAAGTCAAGGACGCTATTTACTGGCCCCTCACGAACTACCATGGCCCAAGAAGAAACCCAACGCAGTCTAGGCAACATGGAAGAAAAGGGACGTATCGAGAAAGTAGCCGTCGACGTCTTGAGTAGTGAGGCGGGCGGGGCCTCCCTGGCCTCAAGGGAGGAAGAGAGGCGGCTGGTGCGCAAACTCGATCGCCGCATCATGCCGATGCTGGCCCTCACGTATCTTTTCGCTGGTGAGTTGCTTTCCTTCGCGGATGCTTTTATGACTGAAACTCACACTGGTCGCAGCACTCGACAGGACGAACCTAGGCAACGCACGACTGCAGGGCCTGCCACAAGATATCCTGCACGGCGATCCCACTGGGGTCCTCTTCGACTGGGCCAATAGTGCGTTCTACTTCTCATATGTGAGTACCGCCACTTCCAGCTCGTCCGAGGTCACTGATATGACAGTATTATTATCACGACGATGCATATATGCAGGTGACCTGCCAAGTGCCCGCCCTCATCGCTTCGAAGTTGTATCCGCCGCCCATATGGATGGGCTGCATGGTAATCGGCTGGGGACTGTCTTCAACGCTCATGGTCTGTTGTTTCTCTCGATAATGTCCCTTAGTATTTACTCAGAGACATTTGGCACTATGGCAGGCCTCCGCGTTTAACTTCCCCGGGCTCATCGTCGCCCGCCTCGCCATGGGCATATTCGAAGCCGGCTTCAGCCCTGGCTTTCCTCTGTATCTATGTGAGTATCTGAGCCCCAACCCCTCATCCTCTACCTCTCCGCGCATCTCACGCAACCCGGGCAGCGCTCTTCTACACGAGAGAGGAGATCGGCCTCCGCATGGCTGCGTGGTTCATGTTCTCGGCTGTCGCTGGGGCGTTCGGCGGCCTCATCGCGTTCGGAGTCCAGCACGCCCATGTGGTGCTTGCAAACTGGCGGCTACTGTTCCTCGTAGAGGGCATCCCATCGGTATTGCTCGGGGTGCTCGCGATGATCATACTCCCGGACCGGCCGGAGGTGACGGCGGTGCTCACTGAGCGCGAGCGCGAGATCGCCTTGGAGCGGATGAATAGAGGTGGGAAAGCCGATGTCGGGAGGGTGCTACAGAGAAGTAAGTTGATGGACTCTCGGACTTGGTAGCGTCTATCGTGCTGATTGGAAGAATTGGGACGTAGAGCATATACCGATCGCGTTCAAGGATTGGAAGGTGCAGCCGACGTGTTCATTCCCATCGGAGCCACAAAGCACTCACGATGCGCGGGGCATCGTTCGCAGATATATACCGCTGGTGTACTGTTCTTCGCGGGGAATTGTGCCCTAGCTGGCATTCAAGGGTTCTTACCCACCATCATCGCAAGCTTTGGCTTCAGTAAGCGGGGTTCTCACTTGAAGCGTTGCGTTCCGCTTTTATTTACCGTACTCTTTTCAGGCGACGCGGTAGCCCAGATACTTACCGTTCCGCCATACGCGGTTGCCATTGTGATTCTCTGCTTTTCCATGTACGTTTCTGACAGGCTGCAGCGCCGTGGCATATTCCTTTTGGGGTCGAGCATCTTGGCGGGTTTTGGATACATGTGGGTAGGCTCTATCCTCTGCGTATCTTCAAGGAGGTGCTGACGAATGCCTTACATCCGTCTGGGTAGTTTGCTCCTCGCGTTTCCGTCTAACGACCAGGTTCGCTACTTCGCTACATTCTGCACATGCGCGGGGACGTTCCCGACCATCGCGCTGATCTTAACATGGTGTACGTAGTCTTCTGTCCTCCGCGCCGCATACTCGCTCTGGCCTTACGCTCGTGCAGTCTCTCATAACCTCGGCTCGGAGACGAAGAAGGCGGCAGGCATGCCGCTATACATGTCCATCGGACACTGCGGGAGTATACTAGGTTCGCACCTGTTCCCAAAGACGGACGCTCCGCATTACGTGTGAGTTTTATCCCATTTGTTCGCGTAGAATCGCATGTCGACGAATTGCTTAACGGGGCGCGGCCATGGTAGAAAAGGCTTCGCCGTCACATGTGGTTTACAGTTCCTCTTGGCCCTGATCACCGGCGGCCTCATCGTAAGTCGGATTGTTCTTATACATGCTTGTGTGTGGCTGCCGAGTAATGTGAGGACAGATGTACTACACGGTGGAAAATAGACATCGGAATGAGCGATACGGGAAGCCTAGCCCCAGAGCGCCAGTAGACGTGTCGGAGCTTGCTGATAAGGTACGAACAGTCGTATCTTACAAGTCTCTAAACTGAGCACGATATCTTGGAGTAGGCATCCGACTTCCGCTACACCCTGTGAAATTCGTTGCAGGTTGCGATAACGGCAATATTTGCCAAAGTAGAATACAACACGCTACTCCGTCGTATAACTGAGATTGAATGCAGTCGGCAAGAATCGCTTAGGTTGGACGGATAGCAGGCTTGAAATTATTCGTGGGCCCAAGGACTGGCTATGGTGACGATCCTTGTCAGATACCCTCAATCATCCAAAAAGGAAGCGAGAAGGATGCACCGCCGAACGGCAGCAGATCAATGGCTTGTAGGCTAGGATCTCCTGGAACCGAAACCGAAAATACTCTTCTCGTCGGACTCGGAGAAGCAAAGATTGGGCATGGTGTGTCGAAACGGTAGATACACACAGTACAAGATGGACTTCAACAGGCTCAATACTCGAACACAAGCTGCATGATCCCGCTCTGCCCCAGCCTCGGAAGCCTGCCCTCCAAAGTGCTCTTTAACTTGACCTTCTCCGCCTCCGTAAGGGTCTTCCGGGACCCCAACGTCTCATACAACACAAATTCTACGCGTTCGAGTGCGGGAAAATCACACAGGACATGTTCCAGGAACGCCCACGTTTCCACATTGCGCTGCACTTCATGGGGCTCCAGCTCTTCCTCTGGCCATACGCGGCAAATATCTTGCACGACGCGCACAAACGCATCACACATCTCCCAGCCAACCGGCCGCATCTCCAGGCGGACAAGCGTGAGCTTCGTGAAGACGACGCGGTGCATACCGAGGATCTGGGCGTACTGGTGGAGGGCTGCACGGGCGTCCTCCGCGTGCTCAGCGCCCGCGGCGGGGGCTGGGTCCTCGAAAATACACTCGACAGAGAGCGTGAGCGAGGAGAGCGCCGTGCAAGTTGTGAGAGGCGTGTCTTGCAGTACTGTGAAAATGTAGAAGGAGCGCGTTTAGTTCGACGCCTGCTCGCGAAGGAGCCGGATGTCAGGGTACTTACTGCGATCCAGGCGGATGTCCGGGTCCACGCGCACCACGACATCGCGGAGGGCCGTGCCGGCGAGGTTCGCCAAAGTGGCGATCCTGCTGAACTCCTCCCACTCAGCCAGGTGGACCGAGATGCGCGTAAGACACGCATTTGTGATGGATGGTGAGCTGGCGACGAGGGCGTATAGCGCTCGTGCCGCGGCCTCTTCCACCTCTTCTACGTCCAGAGACCGCACGATGGGAGGTGAAACGGGACCCGATGAAAAGGTGGGTAGGGGGCCCGGCATCGATTGTCGCCCCCATCGGTGCACCGAGAGCGAGCCGATGCTTGAGAATGTGCATATCGGGGCGAGCAAGTGCCCGGGATCTTGGGTCGGTCCCGAACAGTCAGAGATGATCAGCTCGTCGAGTTCAAACTCGCCATGTTGGTATTGCGTCCCGTCGGGTTGCTGCGAACTATCGTCGATGACGAGGCATCTCGTCACCCACAGCGACGCGAGGTGCGGCAGCGCAGACAGCAGAGCACGCAGGACGCCGAGCGTGAAGATCGCGCTCGCGGTTCCGGGTGCATAGGAAACAAACCTTCCCTCGAGCATGAGGGTCTTGACATGTGCCCCAATTGCCCACCCAGGGCTCACTTCTCCCGATTTTTTGACAATGTGGAGGAAGTCCATTACGGGATCGGTGTTGGTCCTCAGCTGGATGGTGACGTCTCGGAAAAGATGTTTGCGGCTGGGTGGAAGCCACCGAGAACAGACAAGAGAGCAGGACGCCAGTGTGGATTTATCACCGAGTAAGCAATCGATGATGATGAACTCGAGGTCGGGAGGGAGGAGCCAGTCGGTATGTTCGTTCATCTTTGTTCGAGTGGCCAAGGCTTACACCTGCCACACCAGCTTCTAAGACATGTGGTGTGAGAAAGTACACGAAAACACGTACTTCGTGCTCTACCGCTAGCGATACTCGAGTAGTGCTGACATGGACAAGTTGAGTGGGGAGGGCGAAAGGATGTGGCAAAATCAATAACTGAAATTGAGCACAGATTAGGATTTTTGATCTCAATCTAGATCGACAAAATAATCGATGTACTCCTACGAGCTGTATTGAGGTCTTACGGATTCTTGAAAGTCGTGCTTGCCGTATGAACTATGGACAACAACAGGCTATGGCGATGGATGGGACCTGGGGCCGAAGGGAGAATGAGGCCAGGTCGGCCGCAAAAATGTTGCGCTTCAAAGGCCGGAAAATACCGGAGCCGCGCGAGCATAGCCGCTGACGCCCATGCAGAGCACCTTTTCCTCATCCATCACCACGGCCAGCGATCCACAGCTCATAAACACAGCCTGCGAGGACTCGTAAACAAATACAATACATCCAGTGCGATTGAATCCTTTATCTCGGTCATCTGGCTTCAGATCAAAAAAAATGATTAATGTTTTCGAGTTGCAGTCGCATCCATACCATCCTTGCTGCGTTCTGTCAACTTGAACTCCACCGTAAACACGAGGTCTAATTAATATCGTAAAACAAAGTACGTGTTTCGTGTCTTCACGCGTTCCACATATCATGAATGCTCGGGTGCCAGGTGTAAGCCCTAGCTACTTGAACCAACGCGGCCCAAGATGAGCCTCCACACCGACTGGTTACTCCCTCCCGACCTCGAGTTCATCATCATCGACCACTTCCTCGACGATAAAGCCACACTAGCGTCCTGCTCTCTTGTTTGTTCCAGATGGCTTCTGCTCAGCCGCAAACATCTTTTCCAAGACGTCACCATCAGCTGGCCAATCATCCCACTGGAAGCCCTGATCCTATAGCGGGCTTCCTCCACGTTGTCGAAAATTGCAGAGAAGTGAACCCTGAGTGGGGAATTGGGACATATGTCAAGAAGCTCAGGCTCAAGGGAAGGCTCACTTCCCACGGATACTATGATAATGGAATCTCACCACTCACCACCCACCTCACTCTAGGCGCCATATGTGCTCTTCTGTCCAAGCTGCCGCACCTTGCCTCACTTTACATGACAAAACCCGTCATTCTAGACGGCACCTCGCAGAAAGCTAACGAGAAACAACGTCTTCACCCACGTTTCGAACTCGAAGAGCTTACCATCGTCGAGTGTACGACATATTCCCAAGATCCGCACCCTTTGCTCGCCCTCGTATGCATGTTCTCGAGCATCGGCTCGCTGTCTGTGGACCGCTGGGGACAATGGCGGCCAGGGCCTCTGCCCATTTCCCCCACCGCCTCCCTTTTCGCCTCCCATCATCCGGTCTCTAGCGGTAGAGCTTTTGGAAGAGGTGGCTGCGCGCGCTCTGTACGCCCTCCTCGCCAGCTCGCCATCCGTCATGAGCGCGTACCTCACCCGCATATCCGTCTACGCGGCCAGGCGGGAGGACATTCAGAGGCTCGCCGCCCTTGCAAACCTTGCGGGAGAGGCATTGCGCGCCATTGAGCTGCGCGTGCACCAAAACATCCGCCGAGATCGTAAGCATGTTACTACTTGTCATTCAAGTTCGCAAATGCTCATGAACCTCACGATATTCTGCAGTCCTGCAAGGCACGCCCGTTGCAACTTCCGCCACCCTATCCTCGCTTACACTTTCTTTTGAATGTCTTTTCGACGAGTGGGCTGCGGTGGCTGATGAGCAGGCAGACGACACACGTCAAACGCTCTACGAGTATACGCAAGTCCTGGGCGCGCACCGCGTCGCTTTTGCTAGGCTTACTGTCGTTCGCCTCGAGATGCGGCCCGTTGGACGGGCAATGCTTGATGCGTTCGTGCGCGTCGCACAAGACGTCCACCCCGCATGGCCAGAGGACGGGATGCAACCGGTGGTGCCCAATGAAGCGGAGTGGAGTGGGCGGGTGTAGATGTCGTTGGAGGATGTCCTGTGTGTCTTCCCTGCACTCGAGCGTGTGGAGTTCGTGCTGTATGAGACATCGCAGCCCGGAGAGACCCTCATGGAGGCTGCGAAGGGTGCGTTGAAGAGCGCTCTGGAGGGCAGACTTCCGAGGTTGGGGCCGAGCGGGATCGCACGGCTTGCGTTCGAGCATTGTTCCCGTTGAAGCGCGTGTATGCATACATATACCTATTCAACACCCCATGCTCACTCGTCATTGTTTCTCATAACGTCCTCCGTTCATTGTATAAGGTACTGCAATTCCTTCTGGCGTTCCTCCTGTACTCTGTCATATATCTGTTGGATAACTTCCTACCTCATCCAAAGACAAGATGTCGCTCAACAGTCGGAATTAGCAACAGAATGTGCCGTGAAGAGTCTGTCGCATCAAGCATGCCACCCTAGATAAACCCCTACTCAAAGATGTCGGTTGCATAGCGGCCTTGGATGGCACGCTCGAACAGCACCGCAGCCTCCTCATCCGAGCATCCACGAGCTTCCTTGATGATGTCCGTGAGCACCTTCTTGATCCCGTGTGCGACCTTGCCGGATCCACAAGTGAAAAGCTAGACCAAACCGCGTCAGAAACAATCCTAAACCCGATCAAGGAAACGTACTCTAGCATGGCGGTTGTCGTAGTAGTCCCGAACATCTTGACGGTCATGCCACACACGGCTATGAACAAGCACGATTAGCGAGATCGCCACAAAAGGGACAACCAACGTGCGCATGGAACAGGAAAGACTTACTCTTGCACATACTTGCACCCAAGCGAGTCCGCATCGCTCCTCGAGAACGCAGGCCGCACCTCGACGATGCCCAGCTCCTGCCACTCCTTGAGGTCCGAGTCCCCATAGAGGAAGTCCTCGCGCGGCGATCGGCACCCGAAGAACAGCAGCGACTTCGCGACGTCCCGACCCGCCTGCTTCTGCACGGCGCGCTCCTGCAGGAAGCCGCGCATCGGCGCGAACCCCGAGCCCGCTGCGAACATGATCATCGGGACGCTGGGGTCCTCGGGCGGGTGGAACGCGGCCGACGCGGCGCGCACGGCGACCTGGACGACGTCTCCAGCGCGGAGCCCCGCGAGGAAGTTGGACGCGACGCCGAGGAAAGGCTCTGTCTTGCCCGACAGGGCGGGTGCTTCGACGACGCTGACCGTGAGCGTCGGGCGCTGGGAGTTGTGGAGAGGAGAAGAGGAGATGGAGTACTGGCGGACACGCATCGCGGGGAGCATCTCGAGGTAGGTTCCGAAGGACAACTTGATGTCTGCGTGCTCCTCGAGGATGTCGAGGATACTGACGCGCTTACCAAGCACGTTCTCCGAGTAGCAACCCTGCAAGTTTTGAATGGCGGCCTTCGTCGCATCCGACGATTCGACAGACAAGAGGATGCGGAGATCGCGAGTAGTAGCGGGCTGTGAGAGCTCGACATAGCCGGAGAGGAGGGCTGCGATGCTGATAGGGCGGTCGACGGGGAGCGACGTGGGGCCAGCAGAACCCAGAACAATCTGCACACGTCAGGTCAGCAACGACCGTAAGGAGGCGGTTGGGTCCCTCACCTGTTGTTCGGGGGAGAAACCGAACCTTGCTGTGACCCTGTGCACATCCCTTTGTGGGTTGGTTGGAAGACTGGGGCCAAGTCAGCAGACGATCCAGAAGACAGGACGACAGACGACACTCACACAGCAAGATAATCACCAGCACGGTACGTCATCTGTTCGGGTAACTCAAACTCTGCACCACGAACGTCATGAGTAGATGATACAATACATGAGTTCGGACGCACTTACCGATATGCCTCTTGGCCGGGGCATTGGGGCTCGTGAGGAGGCGGTTCTCGGTAACCTTCCCAAGGTCGGCGTCGGGCTGACGAAGGACCGACGCCCTCGACGTGCCGGGATCGACAGTCTGGATCGAGAGTGAACTGACGACCGCCGGCTGCTCCTTGACCTCAACATTGTATTCCTATATCGACATTCGAATCAGGATATGGGACTGAAAGAACGGGAAGGTCCTGATTGCCCACCTTGGCAAGGGCACTCCACAATTTGGCCTCCCAGTCGTCGAACACCTCGAAGAACTCAGCAGCCTGCGCGTCGCCGACACCACGCTCCAGTAAGCGTTTCGCTCCGCGTTCCTCCAAGGTCGCATCAATCGCCTTCGGGATGCGCTGGTAGGTCCGCACCCAATCGCGGTTACCGCAGCCGAAGACGGCATACTTGACGGCCTTGAACTCATCGCCTTTGAGGTTCTGGATCCACTCGAAGAAATGGGTAGCATTGTCCGCAGGCTCGCCTGCGAAGCGTGTTAGACGGGCATCGTGATCTGGATCTAGAAAAAGCTTCTGCACCTTCGAACGAAGCAGTGCAGATGACAAGAGGACCATCCGTTGGGACGTGGTCTGTGATAGAGTCAAGGGTGCCCAGCGTGGCCTTGAAACCTGAGAGACGAATGAATAGCCAGACCAGTTGCCCCAGGGAAAAGCACGCACCGTGACGAGGAGCCTCGCTGGCGATCCTCTGGGCGAACGTCTGCGACGTTCCAGTGTTCGAGCCGTACACAACATAAAGCCGGTGTTTGGCGTCGATCTTGGCTTTCCCTTCAACGTCTGCCTCGGAGGATTTCGACATTTGAGGCAAGCCAACGAGCGGGGACGTCGATGCAACGGCGATTGGGGAGGCCGAACGCTTGCGAGGGAAGACGTGGACGTAAAAGCCCTTCGGCTTCACGGTGAGCTGTTGCTTGATCTCGAGCGTGTACGAGGGGTCGTCCATCGTGATGTCGAACTTCTGGATGACCATCGCGAGCGCGATATGTGCCTCTTGCCAGGCAAACGGACGACCCTTGCGATGCAAGTGCGTCAGGAAACGAGCACTAGATGACGAAGATTGTACAACATACGATGCAAGCCCGCATTCCGTAACCAAAGGGTTGCCACGAGTTTTGCTGATCCCAAAGAGTGTCAATAGGTATCCCAGGGTTGCCCTCAGCTCGAAGTGGACTTACGGGAATCTTCTCGAAGTTCTCGCCGTACATCCTCTCTGGCTTGTACTCACGAGCCTGCGGAAATACTAAGACTCGCGCACAAAACACGAACGGCAGAAACACGAACATCCTCTCCCCAGACCTTCGGGTCGCATTGCGCCTTTCTGGTAGAGATGGCGATCCGGGAACCCTTGGGGATGAAGTACTTGCCACCGCCGATGGTGACATCTTCGAGTGCCTCGACGGCACGCATCGCCGCTGGAGGGCTCAGGCGAAGTGTCTCCCGCAAGCATGCTGTCCAGAAGGAGTCAGCATCACGCGCGATGCTCAATGAAGGACCGTAGTGGCGTACCGGAGATATACTTGAGCTTGCTGACGTCCTCGACGCGGATGGGCTGATCACTGAGGACTTCGTCGACTTCTTCGCGCACTTTCCGCATCGCTTCCGGGTTCTTGCAGAGATAGTAGAGGGTGAAGGTGAGAAGCCCTAACATTGCACCGTTAGCTCTTCCTCAACTTCGGTAAATTGTCCCTGTCCATACCTGAGGTGGTCTCGTGCCCTGCGAAAGATAGATCAGAACGCATACAGCCACTTGTTTTAAGACCGCATACCAGCCACAAGGAAAGTTAGCAGCTATTACGACGAGCTACGTCAGGAACAGCATTGTACATGATGAAGGCGCGAGCTTACGTTATACCGGATGTTCTCGTCCGAAAGACCCTTGCCCGTCTTGTTATCCACGCCGTTCAACATGATGTTGAGCAGATCCTGCTTCTCCGTAGGGTTCGTCTTGCGATCCTGGATCACTTTTCACGCATTAGGCTCAGACTGCAACTTCCATAACGGACAAGAAAGAAGACCAACGTTCGTCGACGAGCTGGTTCATGGTGGCCATGTCCGCTTCGAACTTCGCGTTGCTCCCCCTCATCAGAGTGTTCATGATAGGCGGCCGGTTGGCGCGGAGTCCGCTTTCGAGAAGAAAGTCGCCCATCGCTTGGACGAAGGGGTGGGATTGTTCCTGAGGTTGCAAGGGGAGTCAGAAGGAGGACGTGGTTTCATGGAGACTTCCACCGACCATGTAGAAGTTATTCAGGCTTACAAGTGGTACACGATCACGTTAGTTATAGCATACATAGTGCGTTTCAGTATGGTATACGTACCGGTAAGACATGGCGCATAGGGTAATGGTGTCGAACGCGAGCCTGGTGAAGTCCTCGACAGTGTCGATGACATGACGAGGCCCAAACCTGAAGAATATTCGCAAGTGGGTTAATCACCGCCATGCGCATATAGCAAGAAAACCCGAGTACCTCTCCCATTTTTGGATCATCTGCTGGGAGATGTCGACCATGTCGTCGAACATGTCGCGCACTTTCGCGGTGCTGAACGCGGGCATGAGCAGACGGTCTAGTATACAAACCACAAGCGTCAGGACGGGGCCCTAAATATTGTTGAGAGCATATACGTACGTGCAACGCCCCAGTTTTCCTCGCCCGGGTAGGCCTGTAAAGTTCAGATCAAAACGTCGTTCCGCAGATTCGAACCCCAGCACGCAAGCTGGACGTGCTTACAGTGAAGAGACCATCGCCCAGTCCCTTGCGGGTCTCGACCAGGCCGCCGACGATAGTCTTGCTGAACCGCTTGTCGTTGCAAACATCGTTCATCAA
This sequence comes from Ganoderma multipileum BCRC 37180, assembly GCA_000338015.2. Lineage (NCBI taxonomy): Eukaryota > Fungi > Basidiomycota > Agaricomycetes > Polyporales > Polyporaceae > Ganoderma > Ganoderma multipileum. Next base: position 2,436 of record BACB01000579.1, on the reverse strand, counting down.
TTCGTACGACGACACTATCATCGTCTCCCGCGCTATCGAAAAAAAGAAAGTCACACTCGTGTCAGGGTTCTTCGACCACAGTATGGCTTCGGCGCGGGCTTACTGATTAGGTTCAGCTGGTAGATCTCGCCATACTGGTCCGCCAGCAGCTCGAAAGTGCGCAACGGGACCTCCTTGTCTATCTGGGTGACGTGGCCAAGGAGGGGGAGCGCGGGCGGAGAGGGGATCGGAGTCGTCATTATGGGGGTGAAAGAAGTGTAGTTGGAAGATTCGGAGAGAGGGCAGTCACGATGCAGCCGAATTGCAGTTATCGATGGATCCCAGGCGTTCGATGCACGGCTTCCAATAGCGGTAAAGTTTTGTTCGTGTCAGACAATGTCGCCGGCGTGGCGTAGGCGTGTTGGAACCGTTAGCAGAGTCGTAAGTAGAAGTCAGTTCGGGTGGGGATCGTCGGAGCGCTTTCTTGGGGATACAGGTTTATGTATGCTGCGATCTTGCTGGACGCTGGGGTGCCCACTGTCTTGATTGGGTGCCTAAACGCTACACCCTCCGTCTAGACGTCGATGACAACAACTTCGGACTACATTCTGTGTCGTCTCCGGGACGGATGCACGCCGAACCGGAGTCAACGTGCTTGCCATTTGCCTTCCTGCACCTGGCAAATTATTACACCGATCCGGCAATGATGCACCGGTCCCAACAAGGCGCGCGTTACCAACTTACCACCGTTTACACCTTACACGGCCGCTGCGTATATTCTGTGCGCATCAGCTTTAGCCTGACGGCAAATGATTACGCGCACCTAAAGTCGTCCGAACCCCTACGGCAGCATGGAAGCGCTCGGACGCATACCACGCCCGCGCGGTGTTCGACCAACCCCGACCCCAACGCATCCGGACGCCCTTCATACAACATGAACCCGTTGAATACCATGTGTAAGCAGTTATTAGGAGGGGTATACAGCAATGTAAGGTATCCAATGTCTAACGATCATGATGGTGTGGCAAGTCCAGGTGTGATGTGACCAGATCAATTTTTGGGCTTCCTCGCAATGACGAGGTACATCGGCGTGAACAGCTGCAAAAGCGCGAAACCGAATCAGGATCACAGTGATAATGGAGACAACGGTGAAAACGGAACACACCTTCTCGCGACCGCTCGCTACGAGCGCGTCCGCCGCGACCTTGAGGGTCTCGCCGACCTCCCACGTGCCCTTGGGCACGATCCCGAGCTTCTCGATGAACCACAGCCCGTGGTGCGTCACGAACTTGCCGCTCGAGCTCATCCGCCACACCGTGAAGACGTCCCAGAGCGTCTGCGCCTTGCGGATGTCGCCCTCGAGCGGGTAGTACCATGGGATCGGGTCTGGCCGCTCTGCGAGATCCTCCTCGTGCTCGATCTCGAACCCGACATTCAGGATCGCTTCGCGCGCCTTCGCGAGCGGCCGCATTTCGGGGATACCGTTCCCAAGCTCGATCCCATGCGCGACCTCCTTGTGCGAGGGGATCGACGGGTCCCACCGATCGGTCATGCACCACTCGTACACGCCGAACTGCGCAAAACGTCCTCGGTCAAAACGATGATACTTGAGATAGGTGCAGATAAGCAACTCACCACTCCTCCGGGCTTAAGCACCTTCATGATCTCGCCGTATACGCCCTCCCACGTCGGCGCGTGCACGGTTGCCTCGATGGCATACACCGCGTCGAACGAGTTCTCGCCAAACTGCTCCGAGAGCTTCATGAAATCGCCGACGGTGAACGACACGCGGTCCGCGAGGCCGGCCTTCGCGGTAAGCTTGCGCGCGCGGCCGACCTGGAACTCGTTGTTGTTGAGGCCGACGATCTGGACGTCCGTGAATTGCGCGATCTCGCGCGCAGGGCCGCCGATGCCACAGCCGACGTCGAGCACGCGCATGCCAGGCTTGAGGTTCATCTGCGACGCGAGGTAGTGCTCGTGCCGCGCGAGCGCCTGGTAGAAGCCCTCGCCCTTGTAGTAGCGCGAGAAGTGGAAGGACGTGCCCCAGCCGTACTCGTAGAGCCCGGTGGCGCCATCGTAGTAACCTGAGAAGAGGCAGGGCAAACGGTCAGCATTCCGCGCCTTCTAAGAAGGGTTGTGGTGGCGGTGTGCATCAGGGATCTGGAATGGTGATAGTTCGACTTATGGTCGCAAATCTCAGATTGACTTCCTGCAGAAGGCCAAAACCGAGCGACTTTGAAATACAGAGAGGGTGGGCTATTAGACTCGCGGAACGAAAGATTTATGCTCGCTCAATAGCAGCCCGAAGAAGACCTCGTGGCGCGAGAAGAAGACGCTGTCACTCCGCATGATGTAAAAGCTTCGTGCCAGCACGCCGCACGCGACAACAAGCTTTGCAAACAAGCACGTCCCTCTGAGCATGCCAGTCCTGGCACCTGCACCACCGTAGAGAGAACG
>BACB01000578.1:0-25364 GCA_000338015.2 Ganoderma multipileum BCRC 37180 | reverse complement strand
ACACGCACCGTTGATGACGTCCACGTAGTTGTCGAGGCGATTCTCCGTGTCCTGTTCGCCCTCCTTGCTGACGTCCTTCTGCCAGAACTGCGTGTAGCCCTCGATGCGGCGACCGACGCGCCCGTCGGCGCGCTGGGTCGTTTCGGTGGTGATGAGGGACATTGCGCGCAACCTTTTTTGTTGTGGAGTGGAGAGGGAACGACGGGGTGCTTAACAGAGACTGAGAAAGGAAAAGACGGGAGACGGGTGGGCGAAAGAGGGGTGCAGCGAGTAAACGTCGCGACGTGGCTCGACTTTTAACGTTGGCGCCCACTTGTAGCCAGCCAGAAAACACACCCAGGCGCCCGCTCGCACCACGCCATTCTGCGTGCGAGCCAATCAGCGGCCGCCGGACGAAGCACGTCGTGCGAGCCGCCGGAAGCCTGGACGGCCTCGACATTCTCGGGCTCCGTATGGCAGGGCGGCGGAGGACGCGACGCTCCCAACGCCAACAACGGAAGTCCAATCTCTTAAGCTGTAAAGGGCTCAGTGCGGTGAAGCAACATGAAACCCTCGTACTTCAGCCTCAAAGGCAACAGGCATGCTGGGTTTTTTCGTATGGTGCCATGTTCCATGCATCGAAGGGATTTGGTGGGTCAGACGTGCGACGTTCCTCGTATTTTTGCGCAACAGCCATGACGAGTGCAAGGGGATGGGTGCCGACGGCCCGTTTACGAAGCGAGATTATCACGCAGGTTGAGGTCGTCCCAGGCTCATCAGCGGGAGTACCAAACTGGTGCTCTACGACCAACTCCCTAATTCGATCCCAACCGACTGCCGGTACCACCGCTACATGTAGAGGATAGACCAATAACGTGGGCCGCGATGCATGAAGCTTAAATCTAAATATGTAGCCGACCCAAGAGGAAGTGTAGTTGCAGTTGGTCGCAAACCTACCCATACCTGGCGCCCGTGAATAAAGTTGAATCAAAACAGCTGACTGACTGAATCACCTCTGAATGGATACGAGCAAAGGGCGAAGGCAACGACAACGGCAATGAAGTGGTCAGACGACGAGCAGACGGCGACGAAATGCATATGCATATGGAGGTACCGGTATTGCTGACAGTGATGATGAAGATCGTCGAAGTGCAAGTGCAGTGCAGTGGGAGCGCAACAGGAAGGACAGACAGGCGAGAGGACCATAGAAAACACAACACAACAGCTAGTAGACAGCGCGACACGACCCATCCCCCGCAACACGGATCCCGGCATCGACACCAACGCCGTAATACATCGTCCCATTCACCATAGAGATTGCAATACTTTTGGTTGTCCCGACCCATGCCCATCGCGTCACGCGTCGGCCCAACACCCGACCTAACCATCACAGTCCATCAACCCTCGACCAAGCAGGATTACGCCTTGGGAGGCGGGCCACCGCGGCCACGCCCACCGGGTCCACCACGCCCACGGAACGCACCACGTCCACGGTCGCCATTAATCGGAGCCCCACGAGGTGGAGGGCGTTCGCCACGTTCCTTCCTCGTCTCGACGATGATACGCGCCTGACCCGCGCCTCCGTCCGTCTCGATGCGGATACCACCCTCGCCGCCCTGCGAGATCGGGAGCGACGCGGTGATCGCGCGTTTGGCAGCGTCAAGGCTATGGAACTCGAGGAATGCGCATGCCTTGTTCCGCACGATCTCGAGCTCCTTGATCGGCCCGAACCGCGAAGTAAGGACCTGCCGTAGCGCTGCATCCGACACGTTCTCGGTCACGCTCTGCGTAACGGCAACGTGGGCACCGTAAGCATCGGATGCGTAAAATCGAAGGAGGACATTACGTACCTTGACGAAACACTGCGGCGTCGCGACGGTTTGAGCGGCAACGAAGGCGGGGTGTCCTTGGGCGGCAGGCGGTCGCTGAGGGGCAGGAGACTGCGTCCCAGGTGCCGGTGACACGCTACTTGTCGGTGCCGGAGCCTCGGAGGTACCACGCGACTGGCTGGCAACAGCCGAACCCCAGCTCTTTGCACCAGTGGCTGCAAGCGAGGCCCATGACTTCGGCGCAGAGGGTGTGGGTGCCACAGGAGCCGGTGCAGGCGCAGCAGGAGGTTGTGGAGGCTGCTGAGGAGGCTGGACGGGAGCTGCAGGTGGCGGAGGCAGCTGCTGGGGGGGAGGAGGCGCAGGGGAGACGGGGGCAGGGGACGCGGTGGAGGCAGGCTCTGGAGCCGGAGCGGGAGTAGGTTCGCGAGGAGCAGCGATGACAGGCTCGGGCTTCGTCTCTGGCGCATGACCGTTGACCTGGGGTTGAGGCGAGGGAGCAGGGACCGGTGAAGGTGCACGCTCTTCAACGACAGGCGCGGGAGCAGGGGTAGGGGTGGGAATGGGCTCCGGTTCGGCAGGTGGAGGAGGGGCAGGGGAAGCCGGGGCAGGAGGGGCGTGATCAGGAGCAGTGGGCGCGGTAACATCGGCCTCCGGCTCGTCGCCGTCCTCAACGGATTCCTCCTTCAGGAAGCGGAAGATGTCGTTGAGAACGAAGTATCCGTTGGGCTGCTCGGCAAGGAAGAAGGTCTGAACGAATTTCTTCCAAGCCTCTCCCTTGTTCGACATCTCGCCGATGACCTGAATAATTATACCGCCATTTGCCGAGGACTGAGCATCAACTGAGTGGATGAAAACTTTGCAGTCTTGGAAGCCAATCGAGGTGATCTTGCTGTGGATTTCCTGGAAGTGGTCAATGAGCAACGTTCTCATAAAATGGATCTTTAAGGCATTCGCCACCGTCATGAAGTAAGTCGCCTGCAACTGTACTCCTGTATCCCTTTTACCCAACATCTTTCGCATCTTATACACAAGCGCAAGGAAGAAAGAGACAGAAGGAGCATTCGCACAAATTATCAAAGCAATCTCTGTATGTGAGCAAGTGTTGAGAAACCTGCACCTCGTTTGGCAATTGCTCCCAGGAGCGGGGAAGGCGGGCGTCTATTGGTCCGCACGCCTTATGACAAGTGGCACCAGGTGTTCCACGTTTCGCAGTCGGCGTACAGCATAGAAGCTGATCCCGGGGACAGATATCCAAGGGCATGAGGACACAACGCACGAGGCACCACGTATCTTCAAGTGACGGCGGCGGAACGCATGGAGGAAAAGATGCTGCGGTACTCACCGCCTGGCCAAAACACGGCTTGCCGTCCTCGCCCTCAGTACCGTGGATGAAAGTAGAAGCCTTAGTGTAGAAGCAGTGCAAACGATTGGGATGCTTGTTGACGAAGGTGTAGTACTGAGGGACGAATTGCCAGCCGACTTCGGAGGGATTGACGGTCGAGTTGTTGGTCATGATGGAACTGCAGATGGAGCTAAAACGACCCGTTCGAGCACAACCAAGATGTTAGATGCAAGGAAAACGCACCGTGAGGGCCGAGGACGCTATAGAACGGGGACGATGGTGCCGAGGGGGCGAGAGTGGTGGAAGGTACGATGAGCAATACAGCAAAATCTTAGACGCGCACTGACGCCGCTCGTCCGCGTGTGGCGTTGATTCAAGGTTAAACATCCGAACATAAACTCCGTTGCGCGGAGTATGAAGATAAGATCGGCGACCTAAACGAGGTCGGTCTGCCATTGGCTATTGACGTCATGACGCTCTGCAGCAACATCGCCTTGCCAAGACTTCACCGGAAGCGGCCCAGAGGGGGCTCATCCAGTGTCCACTCAACTGACTACCCACCATCATGTCCTCCAGCGTGTATCTATTACTTCTGGTCCTCTGTATCGTTATTCTTTGTATTCCTGGAGAAGGAGTATATGCATTCGGCGCAGGGAACATCCCCAGGTGCGCCCAACTCCATCGATTCATTTATTAGAGTTCATCCCGACACCAACCTCCCCGTGCACAGTTTCGCGTTCTTGGAAGGGAAGGCTTTCCGTCATGGTGATATCGTAGGTTGCCTTGTTTGTACGCGGAGATCTATTATTGCTCACGCGCAGCAGGAAGATAGCCTCGGAGAAGTCGCGAAGAAGGCAGGAGGCTTTGCCCTTGGGGCACTGATCGGCAAGGGAGGATCCAAGTTTTCCGGGCTGGATATTAAACGCGTGTATTTTGGGTGCGTCCTCATGCCCTCTCGCTGTCGGATCGCGATCTCTCATCGTGCGGCTGTGTTGTAGGAATTGGTTGAGAGATTACAGTCAGGTTCGGATCACATGCACAGTCACTATTTCTATCCATTCAGACTGAGGCGCGCGTATCCAGGCAGTGGATGTGGCGGGTCTGCAGAAGTTGCAGCTACAGGTGCGTGTCTATATGCGCCCTTGCCCCAAACGTGCTAGGACCAACGACGATCCTTCCAGACGATCGTCAATCTCTGCATGGTCCTCGGCTTCATGGTGAGTCAACCGGCACAAGATCGCCTTGCGGATTTAATATTCTAATGGAACGCATATAGGCACATGGTTATGCCACACATGAATTCGAAGTGACCGAGGAACGCCTGGGCGTGTACCTTCCAGTACGCAAGCCGAGTTTTTGATTCGTACACGCGGAGGACCTCACCTAAGTGCGCCGAACAGACGGAACATATCGACAACCCGAAAGGTTATCCGGATAATGCTAGACAATACCATCCTAAATTGCGGCCGCCTGTCGACGTACGTGGTTTCCACGTTGTATAACCATGATTTACTCATTCTGGTTGGCACGATTAGCCCAGAGAGCTGGAGATCGACCCGCGCACTGGAATGAAGAACTACATTGCAAACGGTAAGTTCGTGTATGCCAGTCATCCTGGTACTCCTGGACTCACTTCTCTGTCAGAGAACGGCTCTTGGGATACTTCCAAAGCACTTGTTCGCCGTACGCTCGAACGTTGCATCCAAATCGGCCGTCAAGGTCGTGCAAGCAACAATAAGGTCGACGTCTACGAGTCCTACCGCCTTCTTGGACAAGCGGTTCGTGCCTATTACGCCGTGTGGCGTAGGTTACTCACTCATAACTACCACAGCTACACACGCTGGAAGACTTTCCCGCACACTCGAACTTCTGCGAGCTCGCGCTTGTCATGATGGGTCACCACGATGTGTTCACCCATGTCGGCGACCAGTGCAGGATCCAGGCTCCCGGCGGAAAGCAGGTTGCACCTCTAGTCACAGGTGAGGCTGCGGACCAGTGGTTAAGATGTCTGCGTGTGCGCGTGTACTCATCTGCACGTCTCCTAGGCACATTCGGATCAAGTGACTTCATTCATAGTCTTCTGGGAGGTAAATCTAAACATCTTTGACACCTATTTGCGCATATACTGACCTTGGGTCATATGACAGAGGCGACTGACCACATTGTAGGTTTCTGCATGCGTACATTCGTACAAAGCTTCATAACCTCCCTTACAGAGTCAAGCATCCGTCTCCGACCTGAATGCTGAACTTGACAAGGCTCGTGCTAAGGCCACCAGTGATCGCGGAGGGAGCAATCCTACAGACACGCTCCGTGACCTGCTCTTCAAGCTGCCCGGTGGAAACAGTGGCGAGATGGAGCGTGAAATGGAGAGCGTTGAGCGGATTCGAGCTGGGCCGCAGCAAGGCGGGAAACGGCCCGAGGATATGACCCCGCAGGAGCTGCACTCGGTGCTTTGGCAAGTGTTAACATTTCGTGACTCCGTTGTGAAGAAGATCGACAAGACAATCGGTAGGTAGTAGGCGTGCAAGACGAGCGCATATAGTGGGTGTATGCTGAATGCAACTCGTTGCAGAGAAGATTCCTGGGCTCGGACCCCTCATCGAGAAGCTCATGGACTCGATCTCTGGTAAATGCGCAACTGAGACTCGACCGCATCAAACACTCACTTCATGCGTTCGCTCTCTAGTTTTCGTCTTCACCACTCTCGAGCCGTTCTTGAAGCCGATTATGCAACAGGCCACTAGCGGCCTCCAGCTGGCGTCTGGAGAGGTTATCAACAACCAGGACCAGTACGAGGTCTTCAACGACCCAAGGGCTGTGAGTCTCGGGACCTCTATATATGCACGATCGATCATTTGACAACATATCAGTCGGATCCCACCCACTCCTTCCTTAGCAAGGATCACTTCGTGCGTGTTTTCTTTGCGGTGCTCGTTGACTACGGTTACTAACTCGAGTCAAAAGAACTTGATCCTGAACGAGACTGCTGGGCATCTGGGCAAGATCATCCTGGTATGTGACGTTTGGTTCCGTTCGAAGAGGACTTGTAATTGATCGTTTAAAAGATCCACACGGCGAACCTTGTTGTTAAGTCATGGGACGACACCTCGATGAACGTCCATCATGTTACGGAAGATATCCTGCAATGCCTGTGCGTCTATCTTTGCGTTCGCGGTCTCAGGCACCCGTTGACCTTTGGTTCATGTAACAGCTTCCATCCTGAATTCCACGACCGCAACTCACAGATCCAGCGCCAAATGCTCGACTATATGCATAGCTGGGTACAGGGTCTGGGCGGGAAGCAACACGACGTATTCCGCCGACTAACCAAGCAGGCCGTACGCAACCACGAGAACACGCGTCTTGGAAGCTCTGGTGCCGCAGCGGCTCCGCAGCAGGGGACTTACGCGCACAACGCCGGCCTTCAGGCGCAAAGCCAGCTCGGTGGTTACGTCCACCAGATCCCCGGCGTGTCGCAAGCACAGAGCGTCTTCGGTCAGGCGCAGGGCCTGCTTGGGAAGTTCAACGGCGGGCCCAACCTTGGCATTGGAAGGGATGGACCAGATGGCGGAGGGCCATTCCTCAGCGGACCCGCACCACCAGTCGCTGCACGCCCACCGTCCACCGGGGAGGCGGCATCGTACTTCAGCGGGTCCTCGTCTGGGCACCGTCCTGCGTCACCATCCTACCTGCCGCCGACTGGACCGCCTCCGGCTGGACCGCGGCCTGGCTACAATGAGGGATCGTCTTACATGCCGCCCCCTGGCCCGCCTCCGGCCCACACCCACGGCCGCAGCGACTACGCTCCTCCCTCGGCGCCCCCTTTCCAGCCTCCCAGCCACTCCGGTTACGCGCCAAGCTACGGGGCTCCCTCCCCGCTTTCGTTCCCTGGTGCGGATATGTCAGGAGGCGGGTATCCGGGGCAGTCGACCTACCCAGGACAGTCGACCTACCCTGGCCAACCGACCTATCCCGGACAGTCGACCTACCCAGGGCAGCACGGCCCGCCTGGGGCTCCACTGGGCTTTGACATGCCGAACGTGGATTCGCCGGCTCCATATGGACAGGGACATGGGTATGGCCATGGTCATCCCCGGCCCCCGCCTGGTGGGAGCCCATTCGGATGGGATTGAGAGGCAAGGATAACGTCCGCTGTGGATTGTTGCGGACTGAACGTTGAAGTCGTGTTATAATACTGCGTTCTGTTGTCTTCCGTGTAGTAATGCAGTCAAGACCGAAGTGAGGATGTCGGGATTATGTCGTAATTTCAAGGACTGCAAACGATGCGCGAAACGTCAATCACGTACGATCGGCGTCGTAGCTTGCTGTGTACCGAGTCGCAAACTGCATAGCCATATACGCTACTCCCGCACATTGAGTATATTTCGTACATTACTCTGCTTCGATGCAAAGTCTGAGAACCGCTAAATACAATCCTGGGACGGTTAACATTCTAACTTCCGGGAGTAACTTGCGCCTGCAAAAAGTTAGTTTTCTAACTTGTACTCACTTTTCTGGTGGGGGAAAGCGAGCGCAAGTTAGTTTGTCAACGGGCGCTCAAGTTCACGGATTCTCGCGTGTACTCACTTTGGTCCGCATGATCTCTTTCTGCGACATCCGGGCCATACCGAAGAGGCGATAGCATTGTATGCAAGTTTTCCAGATGACGCAAGATTGCTGGACCATGTAGGGTAGCGTTGTGGCCGTGGATCTCTGAAATCAAGTCTCGTCTCATGGGTGCTAACTTGTACTCGCGTGGCAAGTCTACTCGCGTGAAAACCAGTTAGCACACGTCAGAACAAGGGAGCTTAAGCGAAATCAAGTGAGGCCACGCACTTTTGGCAGCACCCGAACCTAGCCAGTGGGAGTTAACTTGTACTCCCACTGGACGCACGCTCCCGTGGTTGCCCTGGTGCACCCGTGTGCTCAAGTGAGACGACGCACATAGCGTGAGCTCGCGTGTGCTCCCTTGGTCAGGTAGATGTCCAGAAATTAAGTACATGCGCTGGGCACGGCCTGTGGACGACAGAACGCATTCGCTCGGCCCGCTGCCCATTGAATAGGAAGCTGGGGCCCGAGCGTTCCGGCATGCACAAGCGAAGAGAGGTGAGGCGAGAGGACTCGGATCTGCACACAGCGGGAAAACCGAGATGAGAGCAGGGAAACACGAATCTGATTCTTCAGTACCTAACTACTGGCATGAAAATACATGAAACAGCACGCTAGAAAATCTATCGCAGGGACCTCCGAGGCTGCACAGAAAAAGGATAAGCTGAGCAACAACCAATAGAATGACGGGACAAGCAAACAAACAAACAAACAGCTGGCGGACATTAACCAATCTCGAGTCAAAACACGCACCCGACAGCTAGAAAATGACCCGCGACGTCGACATGGCGGGATGAGTGCGGCGGACGTGTTAGCGCGAACACGGCCACATGGGCGCATAGTGGCACCCCCGGCGGCACGTCGAGGTCCCCTCGTCCGGCCAATGGTACAAGTTCGCTGACTTACATGAGACCCGTGCGGGCACGCGCCATGGTCGAGGTCATGGGCAATCAGCGGGGTCGAGTCGCGAGAATGGGACAGGGTCGGTAAAAGCACAGGAAAGCCGGGAGAATGTGGGCGGACCAAGCGAGACGTAGGAAACCATCAGAGACGTCGCGGAAAGAGCACCAAGGTCGAACCGGGGAAAGGATAGCGAGAGTCGTGAGACGTAGGAGACAAGACCGGGGGACATGGAGGAGAGGGAATGCCGGGACAAGTGAATGAGTCTGAGAATGGAGGACGAAGCACGCAGAGGGCGGCCCGGCCGCAGAGCACGAGGGCACTGGACCAGGTGGTCCGAGGGTGTACAGGTCGCGCAGACAGGTTGTACCACAACGTAGAACATGAGTGATGTAACCCAACATGGTATATGATATCGTCAAACAGTACAAGTGGGAAGGGGGCAACTACGAGAAGCATAAAGCGAGAACCAGTTCATCCACTGAAGTTTCCGGTAGGAACCGGAAGCTCCCGTTCAAAGCAGCGGAATGAAGTAAGTAAAAGTTAACCCAAGTTTGCCAACTTGAGCTCACTTGGACCACTATTCATCGCATCCACACGTGTTCCGCATAGCGAAGATGCTCATTCACGTACCGTATAAACGTGGCTATCTGGGCATGCGAGGTGGAGCCCGTCTCCGATGCGAAGGAACGTCACGTCGCGAGAACGACCATGACATCATCTGCAATAACTGCGACCCCTCACTACACTCTAGACCATGAATACTGAACGTACTCACCTTGACCGATGGTGCCCTCATACGGCATATGGCATTCTCGTCGCCATCCGCCACAGTCTCCTGCTCGTCGTCCATCGGTAAGCTGTAAGAACCACAGACAGAGTATAACAGCACCGAAGGGAGAAAGACCAATGTTGGGTGTACGTACCTCGATAGCATTGGACATCTGGTATCACTTGCTCGACTCAGCGTGAGGGGAAACAAGAAGAGGCGTCGGCCACCAGCAACGTCGAGCGTAGGAGACCATTAGTGAGTCAGCACCCGGAGGGTCGGTCGACGGATGGCGTTAATGGTATCCAGCATCAGAACCTCATGTAGTGCATCTGGGGGAACTTCTAAATATGAGCGAACCTAGCTGAGGCTGCGGGATGACAGAAGGACACGGGCGGCGAGATGAGAGGACGACGACAACAGCGAGCCATAGTGGTGGTGGCGCTATGCGAGCTCGGGTAATGCTGCAGGCTGGCGCCTTAGAGCACTCCAAGCCTCGAAAGATGACGATGACAATAGGAATGTCACTTGTCAAAGCTGAGGAGACTGTTAGATGAGGTAACAGGTCCTTTGAATTCTCCCAAGTTAGGCCTCAAGTGAGATCGGGTGTGAGGCTTAGTTTGGGTGGCCGGCAAGTTAGAAAAGTTCGAAAAGTTACTCCCGGAAGTGAGAATGCGCACTCTCCAATCCTGGAGTTGACTAAGCCCATAAAACACCATTATGACACCAACCGGCGGAATTAGCTTTAGCGTCACACCGAGACATCTGACGGCCTGGATTTCCGCTCTTCCTTCTCCAGATCCAGCCCCACTTCCAGAATGGGGACTGATGTCCTTCCTCGAATGAGGTAGCCCGGTTGTGGTTTGCAATGTGATCTTCGCCTATTGCGAGCGGTCCGCTCAGAGAATCAAGCACGCCAGCAAATTGGAGAGTTTGATCGCCCATGATCTGTGACGGAGACGAGCGCGAATACGCGGTACGTCTGTTGGCTTCTTGGAGGTTGAGAAGAAAGCGGACGACGAGCAAAGCGGTTAGCCTTGTAACAATCATCCGTCAGTATGGCCACTCTGAATTGTAAGATCGAGCTCGTTCATACGGTTCAGTGAAGAGAGGAAGGAAGCTGCCGAAGCTTCGCGTTGCAGCAACCTGTCCCGGAAGTGTTCAGATTCAGTGGCAAAACCAGCAGCGGCGTAAGGGGACACTCACATCCATGCTCGTGAATATAAGATGGAGAAAATTTAGGATCACTAGGACGCTGTGTGAATCCGTCAGTTCACCCAGCACTCGGACCGACCTGTTGAACGGTCGACTTACACGAAGTAAACAGATCCTAGAGCAGTGTCAAACTCGGCCCTTAAGGTACACGTTTCATATGCTTACCGTCTCGGAGCATCACCCTTGAAAGAGCATTCTGCTCAAAACCCTTCAATCCTCGGGTCAGTTTACTCGTCTTGTATGTCGACCACAAGGTCACAAGCACCACAAGTAGGTCTGCCAAAATAAGAGACAGTCGAGAAACGACTGTCACTGAGGGTCCGGATGTCAACGCGGTGGTAATGGCATAAGCGTCGAGTCCTACATCTTAGAGGACGTTAACCACACGGAATGTGGGGTAAGAGCGAACTTGCGTACTTGTGAACAACGTCCGGCGTAAAGCCGTAGAGTAGGTAGCCACATCCAGTGTCCTCGTCGTTGAAAGGTTGTAGTCCGCGGAATTTTGACTAGATAGAGGTGTCAGATCCGATCCATTTCCGAGATGGTTGACCGCACATACATAGTTAACTCCGATTGGAACTGATGATAGGAGGAAGATGAGGATAGACAGTAGCCAATTTCTGCCACTGAGTGCAAGGGCGCGCAAAGCCGAAAACGCTAACGATAGAATGCAGCATTAGAAACGAGTCCAAGGGGTTGGGGACAGGGATCGTACCAGCCCAGGGCACATATTGAAAGCCAGACAGCACGAGCGATGTGTACACCACTACTGAGCAGCTGTTGGACAATACAGCACCCCTTCAGCTCGTCAAGACTTGGTAAGCAAACGGCCAAAATCGCACCTCTTTGTAGAGAAATGTCGGACAAGTGAGCTACGACGATACAGTAAGGTGGACTGCACATCACGTACGGCATCCGAGATCGGCGCGAGCTGCACGTCGGCAATCGTATACGCCAAAAGAGGAGTATACCGGGCAAATAAAAACAGGACCGAGGCACCAGACAGTTTTCGCTTCCAGAACAAATCGGCCTCACGGTGAAGGTTGAAGACATATTCGTAAGACAAAAGGGCTATTTAGAATACGAGAAGTGGGTGTCAGCAGCATACTCGTAAGGCGAAAGTTGGAAGAGGTTCACTTAGGGCAGCGAAGGCGCACCTGTTGTTCGTGAAGCTGGGAAGGGAGGATCGGGCAGTAAGTTGTGACGTCCGGGGAAGAAGCGTAGAACGAAAACTCTTACAAATTATCAAAATAAGCGACGACTTGGGGATCATACGACATTCCGAGAAGAAAGAAGGGGTCGACCAGCGAAGGAGGAAGGATGCCTGGAAAGTCAGACAAGCGAGGAGTAATTACAGGACGGGGGAATGAAAGTGGACCAGATCCGCGCTGGGGCTCCCCATCGTACATTTTATAACGAAAGTTTCAGGGACCGACTTCCATCATTACCGACAGCAGTCGTCGCCCACTGCAAAGTTTTAAATGGAGAACGGCGTTCAGGTCTCCAACAGCTGTGAATGAAGCCCGAGAAGCTTGACGAAAATTTGGATGGCAGATTGACGCTATCCCAGGAACAAACATCCATCGCATGTTGCACTCCGTAATGACGACCGGCTGTGAAGTATTCGTCATAGGTGCATAAATCGAGTTAGGCTTCGGCCTGAGGTGGGTAAATTTGAACATGAGGATAACATAACCTGATGGATTCGAGCGGTGCGAACCTTTCGTCATGAACTTGAAAGCGAGCTTGGTCTCCAGGCGTTAAAACTACATGAACTCAGAAGTCCGGGGTTGTGTTGCATTATCGCCGATATCCATCGACCAGCCCTGGTCCCAGTCGAAGAGACATCGCCGAGAGCCGAAGCCACGAAGGGCAGAGGAAGGATAGACACCGATAGACGACAAATGCTGTGCATCATGCGCAACCACAACGGGGGTAAATCAGGATGTGCGATGGCACAGCCTGTGGTACGGCTTCTCTCTCCACACAGCAGACGAAGGCGGATCATCACATGTGATTGTACGGATTGTTGCTTCCAAGATACTTGGGGACATAATGCGTTGAGAGCGAAAGGAAAATAGCCAGTGCGCGAAGAATGTTCCGGACATCTTGCTCGACGTTTTCAAGGGGTATACCGGAAATCGGGAGCCTGTACGCGTTCAGACAATGGGACGACAATAACAATGTCAGTGTTGGTGCCATGTCACCTTCCCTGACGGATTTGAAAAGAAGTGTGTACCTTGTCAGCAAGCTCGGTGGTGTCCACGGGGGTGTCGGGATGTGGCTTGCCGTATTTCACATCTCTACGGCTATTTTCTCGCCGGTAAGAGATCTACAACCGGCATGTCGTAACCCACACAGCATCATCAGTCAGGGAAGAAGCAAGAGGTTCGAAGGTGATCCACGCACCGTGAGGACCACTGCTACAAGGGCAGCGAGCAAGTCTAAAGCACAGTTGACAGCGAAGCCTTTCCTGTAAACGCCAGCACGGAACCTGGTAATCAGGTGAGGGGTATATGCTCTTCGGAGGGCTGCTCACACGTAGCGTGGACCCTGTGTCAAGGGGTACATATGCGAACCCAACACGGCGCCACTTTGACCGATGGCTTGGAAGAGGGGGAGTCCCGTCGCTTTCTTCGTTTCGGATCCAAGGTTATCCGTCACTATAACATCGGTTATAGTTACTCGTGTTCTCTATGAGGTAGATGTCTCAGGAAGGACTCACGCCACGCAGCGATAGCGCCATTCATCCCGTACGTCCCGCTCGTTACGCAAAACGTGGCAAAGTAGCGGATGTGCGCGTTGGAGGGCACGGCCAGGAGGAGCCTATGTTGGGATTCAGTGCATACATTAGTCCTGAAACCGTTAAAGACTGGTTCAAAACGGATCGTACGCGTAGCCCACCGCTCCCAGGATGCTCGAGGCGATAGCGAATGATCCGCGCTTGCGCAGCCTGTCGGAAGAGTATTGAAACAGACCGAGAACGGTTGCCGCCACAGCGTACGGAGGCACAGTCAGCAGTTGTGCGATTGCATTGCCTGAAGGATCATGAGTGACGTGAAGACGTGCGCGAGTAGAGACAACGCACTGAACCCGAAGGTCGTGATGATCGTGGGCAGGAACGCAGAAATGGACC
This sequence comes from Ganoderma multipileum BCRC 37180, assembly GCA_000338015.2. Classification (NCBI taxonomy): domain Eukaryota; kingdom Fungi; phylum Basidiomycota; class Agaricomycetes; order Polyporales; family Polyporaceae; genus Ganoderma; species Ganoderma multipileum. The sequence continues at coordinate 11,583 of BACB01000578.1, read as the reverse complement.
CGAATGCGCAGTTGGACGCGAAGTACATGACCCCCGCTGCGTAGATCTGGCATAAGCTGGACCTTGAGCACCTTGTCATCGACTCGGCTAACTGAAACATACCCTCCAGTCCATGAATGCCGCGACTATATGCTCTGCAGCTCACATGAATGCGATGTACAATGGACGCTCAAGCAGCTCACGTACTTCGCTGGAGCACCCGCCCCACGTCCGCTTTGGTTCGCCGGCTGCCTCGTTCTAGTGCAATCTTCCGCTCGTGCTCGTTGAATATGGTGGTCTCTTCGGGACGGTTTGGAAGGAAGGCGAAGGCTGCGAAGCCGAGCAAAACGGAGGGTGCCCCTTCGACGAGGAACAGGAGTTTCCAGGTGGGTATGCCGACACGCGCGTTCTGAATGCCGAATGCCACAAGTCCACCGAACGCCCCCGCGACAGCAGCGACGCCATTGTAGGCGGCGATGCGCAGCCCGATCTCGTCGCGAGTGTAGAACAGCGCTAGAAACAATAAGCGACGCGTGAGCGTCCAAGCGGTACGCCTTTCTATAGCATGAGATCACCGTACAGAGGTACAAGGCCACGCCTGGGGAGAGTGCCGCTTCAAAAACACCGAGACAGACACGGGTGACCAGCAGCCCTGGAAAGTTAAAAACAGTCGCCTGTGTACGGGAGGTCAACTTTAGGTGACGTGAGAAGGATGCCGTGTCATACGTCCCATAAGCACGGAACAAAGTCCCCAGCCGAGCGCCGCGGAGCCGTACCATTTAGACGGTGGACAGAGTTTAGAGAGGAGGATGGCGGGGACGGGGCAAAGGACCTATTGGGGGTTCGTCAGGCGCATATATGGACTATTCAAGTCAGAAGCTGCTCACATAGGAGAAATAGAAGGCAGAATTGACCCAGTCGAAGAGAACGCCGGTCGGGTCTCCATGTAAGACATCCCGAGGTAGTCCTTGCAACCGGGCATTTCCCAGGTTGATTCTGTCTAGGTCTGAAGGCGACAGCCGTCAGCGTCGCACTCTTGCCCAACCACCGCTTGGACACTTACAAGCGAAGAGGTATAGGGCACAGAGGACGGGCATCAGCCGCATGTCCAGCCGTCGGACTAAACGCCTTTCTTGTTTCGCGGGACTGGGAGAATCATCGGGAAGGGGACTTTCGTTCCTTGAGAACTCGGTGACTTCGATCGCGCTTGTTGTCCCTTTGTCGTCTAACATGATGCAGTGAGGAGGGATATAGGGTAAAGTCGGTGAACGAGCCACCTACTATATACTTCAAATACTAGTGCTGGAGCTGCGGACGTCCGCCAGGGGGTCACTTGACAGACTCAAAGTCTGCCTCCCTAGTAAGTAGAGTTTCTTCCTCCCGCGACTACCACGCCGCCACGGAACTAGTGCGTCCGAGGACCTGAATAAAGAGCGGTGTGAGAGCCTAGAGCATGGGATGCCGTGTTTTCAAACCTTGATCTTGAGCAGCTGGTGGTATTGCATGACGTGTCAGTTCCTCAGAGACATTTGAGCGTTGCGGCAGCCACGACCCTTACCCACGTATCGAACCGTTCCGTGCCCATAAGAATGAGAGATTCGGGTTCATCGTTGCTTGGATAACGACGGTTGCTCGCTAGTCTCATGGTAGGGGAAAAGAGAGCGAGCACACGGAGAATGGCGATAGCAGAAGGTCCTGCTCCTTGTTGCAGTCCATGGACTCGGAGGTTCAAGCTTAAGGGGATTCTTGTTGGAGGCGCCCAAGGGCTCGGGCGTCTTCAGGAGCCACCCGGCTTCTGCCGATACGCTCCTGTCTTGTGCAAACCCCGCCCATCCAAGTTTTCCTTGTTGTCCTTCTTATGCGCCGTATGCAGATGCATGTCTTTCAATGCGGGCTTAGCTTCTCTGGTTGTATATGCCCTGCGTTCGCCACGAGAAATGTGCGATCGACTTCGAAATTCACAATTTGACTTCGAATCGACGGGCGCCATGGCCTGCGCAACGCTTTGATCAAAGGCGTGATGGCGGTGCGGTCGCTGCCCTCCAACTGCCCTCCCTTTCAAAGTCCTGCCACTTCGTCGGTTTCGACCTTTCTGGGTCTAGCTCGGCCCAGATACAATTGATGGCCACCCACGCCCAGGGGATAAAGTGTAATTTGCTGTGCCGGACACAGCTCCACAAAAGTACGCCTCTAGTTCACGACCTTGACGGAACTTGTTCTGCTGGCTACCCAATCTCCACCCTTGCCCCGTCTCTCTTGTGGTTTCGACCAAACCGTATTGTCAAGCGAGTGAGGTATGCGTTTAATTGTATGAGTGGCAAATGTTGGTTAATGTTGCTCAAGGCCCTGATAGATTGGTTGGTCAAAGTGGCATTCCCAGAACACCATCGCAGACCTGCGTTTCCCGCACGCTCGTCCATTGGTGCAACGCCCAGATTCCTTGCCATTCGTGAGAATTTTTTTCGCGTGGTGATGCGGTGTCGCGCTCAATGCCATCTCCAGGAGACAGCCTCGTCGACATCCCAGATTCACACCCGGAACTTCGTCCTTCTCTTACAGGTTGGATTCCCTGATCGCAGTTAAATGGGCTCGTATAACTGACTTGAAATTCCTGTCTCACCGCGTAGACCTTGACAACGACCGTGTCGTTGCGCTCTGCCAACACCTTAGGCTCCATGCGTTTCTTTGCCGCAACTTTATCCCTTCTTTCTTATGCGGTCGCAGCTCTGGGTGCTGTGACCTGGTCAGTAGACCCTTTCAACCCCGCCGCGGTTCCACTCGCCGTCCGATCCCCTTATCTCTCGGCATGGCTGGCCCAGGGAGCGGGCACTGCGCTGAACGGTGCATGGCCAACCTTTTGGACTGGTTCAGTAAGCCAATCCTCTGTTACACGTCTGTGTCGCTGCGGCGTACAATTTTTCACGGTGCTGCAGATCCTGGGATGGGCGGGTCTGGCGAAGGTCGATGGGCAGGCTTACGTTTGGATGGGAACTCCCGGCGTCCCAAATGTCAACGTGAGCAAAGCTACGCAGAAGAGCTTGCAGGTCAGTTCTGGCATGCTGTCTGGGTTTTGAGGCATTACTCAGAATACGGACAGTTTACTTCCACACAGAGCGTGTTCGTCATGACCGCGGGCCCAGTCGACCTGACAATTACTTTTCTTAGCCCTGTCGAGGTATTTTGGACGCTTTGTTTTTGGGAGCACGATCTCATCCGACCCCAATAGCCATCGGACTTTGTGAACCAGTCGCTCCCTCTCTCTTATTACTCGATTTCCGCGGCGTCGAATGACGGCAAGTCCCATACTGTGCAGGTATATGCGGATATCAGCGCGGAATGGGTCAGCGGCGACAACAGCCTCATCGCCAACTGGGCAACCACGACCGGCGGCGTCCTTACGCACGAAGTGAAGCTCGCCAATCCCACTGCTTTTTCCGAGATCAACGACCGCGTACAACGTACGTCACCGATCGTCCTAGCGATACAATATCATTACTCACCAGATGTCAGAGGGTTCCGCGTACCACTCTACCCTCAACGTAAGTTAGATCGCGGCGATCGCATCCAATCCCATACTAAATCCTGCATTCTCAGTCCGCTGGCGCCACCTATCAGACCGGCGAGGACGTCGTCGTCCGTGCACAGTTCGCCGCGAATGGGACGCTCGCCAATACTCAAGACACAGCCTTCCGTGCAGTCAGCGACCGCTGGGCCGTCTTCGCCTTCGCGCATGATCTCGGTACCGTCACATCCGCCACAGCACCGGTCGTCTACTCCATCGGCCATGTCCGCGACCCCGTTGTTCAGTACGTCGTTTTGAACGGGGCCGTGCAACAACGGAGCTCGTATTTCTGGACGCGGTTTGCCAATATTGGGGACGCGGTGCGCTGCTCGCCCATACCAGCCGTGAGTTTCTCCCGCTGACGACCGCGGCTTTCGGGCAGATCTCTACTTTCCTCAATGATTATGCAAACGCGTTAGCGCGGGCGAAGGCGTTCGATTCTCAGGTCAAGACCGACAGTACCAAGATATCCGCCGATTACGCGTCCATCGCTGCACTGTCCATCCGGCAGGCGTTCGGGGCGACTGAGATCACAGTGTCGAAGAACAGTGATGGGTCGTTCGACACATCGAATACGCTGATGTTCATGAAAGGTGCGCATATAGTCACCGAAGATCTCGGAATGGCGCTTATCATGCTTCTTTCATAGAGATTTCAAGCGATGGCGTAGGTTCCCATCGTATTAGATCTGGTACTCGCTGAACTATCCCGACGTAGAACGTGAACACGGTCGACGTGGTCTACCCGACGTGGCCCTTGTTTGTGTACACCAACGCGACGCTGGGCAAGCAACTACTGCTTCCTCTCTTCGAGTACCAGGCGACGGGACAGTATCCTAATCAGTTTTCTGTTCATGATATGGGTTAGTTCTTGGTTTCGCGCCAACTTCCACATAGGAACTGATGTTCTTTGGCAGGCGCGCACTACCCTAATGCTACCGGCCACAACGACGGTAAGTCGATAGACGTGTTTTTGAAGCACATCCTAATGGATAGTTTTAGGCAACGACGAGCATATGCCAGTTGAAGGTAGGACTGAAGGGTATCGTCCGCTTGCGATCTAATTGACTTTATCATTCCAGAGAGCGGAAACATGCTCATCATGACGCTAAGCTACACGCAGCAGACGGGAGACATGTCTCTCATCAAGACCTATGTTGGTGGTGCTCAACCTCGACGTGTCAATGGACCGTGCTCACGTCATTACACAGTTCAGTCTGCTTGACCAATGGACGCAGTTCCTAATCACGGACTCTCTGATACCCGCGAACCAGCTCAGCACGGACGACTTCGCGGGCAGTCTCGCGAACCAGACGAACCTTGCAATCAAGGGCATCATCGGCATCCAGGCGATGGCGGAGATTGCGAAGCTCAAGGGGGATGAGGCGCGGGCCTCCAACTACAGCGTACGTCGCGCTTGGAGCTAATAATCGCATGGGAAGCTAACAAGGGCATATCGTACAGTCTATTGCAGCCTCGTACGTTAAGCAATGGCAGGCGCTGGCTACGTCGACAGACGGCGAGCACTTGACCCTCTCGGTATGTTCCCAAGCCCTCCATAGCCATCGCTGTCGCTAGGCTAACGCGTCGCATCAAGTACGGTAACAGCAACAGGTTCGCTTGATTCTCGATACCTTCGCGTTAGGGATCGTCTAACGCATTCATAGCTGGGGCCTCACATACAACCTTTACGCCGATAAGCTTCTGGGGACGAATCTCTTCCCAGCCTCCGTCTACAACATGCGTGAGTACTCTTGACTTCGCGACCGGCTTCGGAAGCATAGGCCATCAGCAAAAATACATCTCCTGGAATACTTCTGAGCGACCCTGAGTGGCTGGGAAGGCCCTCTCAGGAACCTCAGGCTCTAAGGCATCGATGCCTGAAACACCTGAGACGTCTGAGAAGACCTGTCCCGCTTATTCAGGCAATCAGGGAAGCCCAGGAGAAGTCCAGCATGGGTCCAGCACGACGCACTTTTGCTGATTAGTAATGATTCCCCCTGTTCCAGAGACCGCATGGTATGCGAACAAAGACAGTGAGTTTGCTATTGAGTGGATCACCCTGACCGGGCTAACGTATGACAGACGCGTTCGGTGTCCCGCTCGATACCCGCCACACTTTCACGAAGTCCGGTACGTTTTCTTCGTCACCATGTGCCCACCTCAGATAGTCATGCTGATGCTTGCGCCTAAGATTGGCAGATCTGGACCGCGGGGACGATGACCCTAACGGCCGTGCGGGACCAGTTCGTCCAGGCCGTGCGGAACTACGCCGCGGACGGGAAGAACAGCCAACCCCTTGGCGACCTGTACCAGACAACGGACGGCACCCAAGTCGCAAACTCCTTCCACGCGCGCCCGGTCGTCGGCGGCCACCTCGCTCTGGTATAATCGTCTCTTTCTTGTTGTAATTTGTGTGTTGCCGCTCACGTTCTACTTGTCATCCACAGCTCGCGTTGGCGAAGGCTCCAAAAGGGACTTCCAGTACCGGATCCACCAGCAGCCCAACCGGTGCCAGCGGTTCGAACTCCTCTATCGACACAAATGGGCTGAACCCGGCGAACTCTGGCCCGTCAAATCATCGGAACCTCGACTCGATGTTCTACGTCTCGCTCTGCATGATCGGCGCGATTCTTCTGGGCGGCGTCTCGTAATGAACCGCCTTTTAGTTTTATTACGAATCTCTGCTCCCTTCCTGTCGTTTCTGGGTTTAAAATGGGTATTATTTATGCTTCTATGTGCTGTTTCTCGGCAGCGGTTGACGGTGTACCTCGCGACGGGTAGGGCTCCGCATCGAGCGGATTACGGTACGACCGTAAAAATTCCGGGAAAAATACGTGACGTCCGGCAGACGGCCGGGCGCTTGATGCTTGATGCCGGGGACGGTTACGAGACGGTCCGAATACGCGTCGTAAATTACGCCGAAATACGGGCCACTGCGGCGAACGTATCAACTCATACATGTTGAAGTGACATTGAGAGAGGAACCATGTAGAGGGACTTGAAATGCACGAGGTTTCATTTTTTAGGCTTCCCCCGGACTCCAAAGTGCTATCTTAATCACACTAAGTAGTAGGTGCTAACTATGTCTACGTACAGGCCCGGGAGGCTTGTCAAGCGCGTGTGGCCATGGTGAAGCTGACCGACTTCATGCTGTGACTCGACTCGGACACTCAGCGTACTAACAGCGAGTCCGTGGCCAAAGCTCACGCGGCGGTGCATGCAATACTTGTCAGCAGGATCGGCACCCAGGATGGAAGATGAAGCCCCCATCGGCCAGCGCAGAGACGCAGCGAGGACGTGCAGTGGCACGTCCCCACTAAGTAGCAGGTCATTCAAACATGGAGCCCTCATGAAAATTGGAAATTGAGGTGGGGGAGGATGGCATCAATTTTAAGGATGGACTTGTTGCGGACGAGGTGGGATCCATGAGTAGGAATGGTGTGGGTTCGAATACCGCTCAACTTACGCCCGACGAGGCTCCGGACTCACTCCTCGACGTGTGCAGCCGAGCTATCCATGGCACCGGGCACGGGGACTTGCATTGCACATGACTCGCGAGACGCTCAGCGCTCAGCCCCCGCACTGCCAGTGCAGCTCGTTGTGCGAGGGGCGGGCAGCCGCGGCGTGAGCCTCAGGCGCGGGCCTCGAAATGCTAGCTGTGAGTCACTGTCCAGACACAGGCAAGGCGTTACGAATGAAATCGCTGCTGTAGCAAGCAGGCTCTGCCATGCAATCAGTTGGGGCATAAACCCGCCAATGAGCCCGCAAACAGCCTGGGCTTGACCCCGGCCATGGCCCTGACCCCAATGACAGTGCATTACTTGCGGGATCCTCCCTCACTGGTTCTCGGGCTCGGCATGTTCCGGAGGAACCCAAATGGGTAGCGGAATCTTTAATAGTAAGTGAGCTTCTTTAATAGTAAGTGAGCTAGATGACCAAATCGAGTAATTTCTATATTTGGATAGTAGAAGCACAAACTTGCTCATTCCGGTCGCTGTCTCACATGGAGCTGTGTATTTTTTTCAACAGAGGCACTACAATGCATTGGGCTTCTTCCAGGCCCCTGAATTTGGTGGATTGGTGTTAGCATGAGCAGCCAGATGGCAAGAGAGAGCCACCCCGGAAGTAGGTGCTTTACTGCAAGAGGCGCGCATACTACGGCCCAACCTTCCCCGGACCACCAGTGCCGTCGGTCCCAAGCGTTCAAGCTCAGCTCTAACTTAGCGATGAAATGTCCAGAACTACAATCAAATTTGAAGGACTTTGATTCATCTATCGCCTGCCTGTGCTCGAATTTTCGAGAGCTATGAGGTCATAAATGGATGTGTGGTCCGCTCAGGTATAAAGGACGCAGATGAGTAGCAGTGTTGTGCAACACATATCGAGCCCCAGGTGCTGGCTACACCCACATACCTACATGGTTCTTCCGAGGTTCAATCAGTGTTTGACGCATAGAAAGGTAGGTCATATGTAGCTATGTGTGGTGCCAGACAGGCTATCTTTCGCGTTTCGGGGTCAGGTGAGTACTAATGCTAGCATGGGTAGGGCGTGTTGAGGGCAGGCGATAGCCTGCCCGATGCGCGCCACGTCTGAGTCATCTGCGAGATGCATGAGATGCCCTTGCAGTTGTTCAGGCTCCCAATACCCAGAATGCACGCACCGGAGTGTGATTTTCGCTCAGATTGAAATGCAGATAACCTAATTTGGGTAAGTTTTAGGCAACATCTGTTAGGCAATTTCTTGCACCAAAAGACTTTGTGGGAGATCATAGGATGCTAATCGGACATCCTATATTGTAAGGGAAGGCACATTGTAAGACAGGATGACAAGTAGCGAGGTGGAGTGAATAAGGGTACAGCGCGTTGAGGGCGGGCTGCTGCCCGCCCTCAATGCGCCGCATCCATCGAGATGCATGACATTCGCACTGGCAGTCACTTGGGCTCCCCATAATCAGGACATAGGCACGGGAATCTGCTAGTATTTATGGAAGGAAATAGATGGTGAGCATGCTTCTTTCGATAACTGGACGTTGAGAGACATAGGCTGAACTGAAAGATGACCTGAGCACCAAACGTTGGGGAGCATACAGTGGCATTCTGCGATTACAGCATAAGGCGGACAGAACCATTACGGTTATGGCTCACCAATATGGGGCGCTTATGGGGATGTGGGAACCAGTTTTTATGTGCTGGCCGTAATCGGTTGAATACACCTTTCTGCCGTAATTTACAGTACAGTGCGGAGTCCTAGCGACGGGATCCGAAGAACCTAGTCCAGTGGAAATGCAGAATATGTCAATTGAAACCTCTAGCTATGACAGTGGTGTGACATCTTGGAGAGCTCGACATGAAGTGTTGAATACAAAGGCCCTCCGGGCAGACCTGGACTACGACCGAGCTGAAATCGGACGAGCAGAGGGAACCGGACCTAGCTACATGACAGGCATGGCATATTAAAAATTTCTACCCGACAAAAGTTGGTAAAGAAATCTACATAGTAAAAGTAAAAGATCTAGACACGTGAATGGTTTGGCCGCAGAAAAGTCATCACTCGAAGGTCTCGCAAAAGAAAAGCGGTCATTCCCCCTTTGCTCAACCTTTCACTGTCCCAGGGAGAGTTAAACAATGACTTTCCGCCCGTTGAGAATAGCACCATGGCCTGTCATGTGACTGGTCCTGCGGCCTCCCCGATTCACAATAATCATGCAGCAGAATAGAAATACTCAATACATATAGCCACATAATCAACGTCCACCATTTGATCTGTCATAAGTCGAGCCGGGTGCAACCGCAGATAAGGTTAGGCTCATCCATGATCCGCCACTTCACCTAGATAAGCGTGACTAGAGTGCGCTTAGCTAATTTCTCCTCAACAAGGGTGATTTTTTCAGATCGGCTTCCTATAATCTGTAGGGAGAGGACTTCCCCATCAATAGTAGGTTGAATTTTCGCAAAAGGAGGAGATTTGAGGGACTAGTTGGCTTGCCGCCCTTCAGACGTGATGACAGCTTTGGCAGGGATCACCCCCCATCACAGGATAAGCGAAGTGGCGGATCGTGGATGAGCCCAACCTTATACCGAAAGTATTGGGATGAGACTGCACAGAGAAAACTGAGACGGGTAGATATGCAAAAGGCATGGGAACTTTGAGCTTTTCAACGGCGGCTATTGTGTGTCACGCCACTCAGGCAGTTCCGGTCCGCAAGCCTGATTGTAAGCACCTGTGACTGTCACTTTGCAGTGTTATTTTGTCTCCCAAGACCTGTTCTACTTCGTAGTCCAGGAATAGGTAGACGTACGCATACATGCGCTTCAATGGGAACAGTGCTTGAGCACAAGCTGTGCGATGCCGCTGGGGCCCAGCCTTGGAAGCCTGCCCTCCAAAGCACTCCACAATGCATCTTTTGCCTCCTCTGCGAGTGTCTCTCCGGGCCGTGATGTTTCATACAACACAAACTCCACACGCTTGGGTGCAGGGGAAACACATAGGGCCTCCTCCAATAGCATCCACACCTGCCCACTCCACGCTGCTTCCTGGGGCTCCACTGGCTCCACCATGTTCTCTCGCCATATGCAGTGAGTATCCTTGGTGACATGCATGAATGCATTAAGCATCTGCCATCCAATGGGCTGCATCTCTAGACGGACGTTGGTGAGCCCAGCGAGGGCGACGCAGTGCGCACCAAGGACATGCGTGTACTCCAGCAGTGCTTGGTGGGTATCGTGAGCCTGGTCATAACCCATTGCTACCAAGTCATCGAAACAACACTTGAACGAAAGTGTAAGCGAGGATATCGTGGTGAAAGTTGTGAGGGGAGTGTGATGCAGCACTATAAAACATATGAGTTAATCATGAGTCCCATGGCCGCTCGTGAAATTGGACGATGGGAAACATGCTTACCATCTACATCAGGAAAACCCACATTGGCAAATTTGCACTAATAGTGCTAACATTGCACTAACCACATGCTATTTCTAGCTACACATCTTCTTATGACTATTTTATATCTATCCTAGATCTATTTCTATATAATCTACCACTACCTGTCAATGGATAGTGTACTTAGCACAATTGGGTTGATAACCATTCCTGCAGCTTGAAATGGAGGGAATGCTACTCACAATACTTTAAGCTATGGAATGAAAAAACCAACCTGATCAATTATTAATTATTCCTGCACTGCTATAGAAAAGTACACTTGATATTTAAAGCTGCTCAGAGCACACATAAGCAGGCATAGGTCAAATGACTGTAGCCACCCTCATGTGTGCATGCACAACCTGTTGACAAAGACAGACTTATCATTTTTACAGCCACAGGGGCCACCTCGTAGTCTCGCCAGTGTCTGGCTATGAGGTCCTGACGACACTTCGGACCTCACAATGATAATCACCAGCTCACACAGGCTCGGAGATGAGTTCTCACTGGTTCTAGTGGGCTCCACGCCACCATGGAGTATCTTCATTGCCATGAGGAGTCGAACCACTGCAATGATAGTGAGACAATGGTAATAATGTTGGTGCGGACAGAGGTAAAACAACATACTAGCATGACCGAGAGTGACGGCAGAGACCAACGAAGGGCACAGTGTATCACCCAAGCGACGCTGAGTCTTGAGACAGCAGAGAGATGGATGTAAGGGGCTACAGCACTGAGCGTGTGGAGAGGAGGCGGTAGAGAGAGCAACTGTACATTCCTGAGTGCTGGGGAATAAAGTGAAAGTGGGATGAGCTCTTTAGGCTGACCCGCATCAACCACTTACCTGTGACTTCTCGGCATCTCCATCATTCATCTCACCTTGTCTCCCTCCGCTTCCTTCCTTGTTGCATTGTGTTGGCACCACTACAGGCAGAAGTAGCTGACGTGTCGGTGTTACGATCACCCAGTAAGCTAGCATGTTACAAGGCCTAGTCTGCAGTCCAAGTCCACCTCATAGACGTATTCCTAGTACACCTCATAGACGTATTTATAGTCCGCAGTCTGCAGTCCACAGTCTGCAGTCCATAGTCCGCAGTCCACAGTATATAGCTATGCAAGCAT